>PVJI01005636.1:0-94403 GCA_004026765.1 Micronycteris hirsuta
CATTTGAAACTTAAAGGGATGGACATTAGAGATGAGGGACATTTGTCCATTTTTATGGATGATGGGCGGATTTGGGTTTGCTAGCTCTCTGTAGAACCCTTGTTTATGGAGAATTGTTTTTATATTCATATCTGGTTTGTTCTTTAAATCATTCCATTACTGCAGAGCTTGTCCCCATTCAAGAGATCTGATACCTTGTCACACTTCAGTCCTAGTTCACTTGTGGCACCTTGTCATGGTCGTGATACTGCAACAGAAGAGGAACTCCTATGTTTTTCTGACAACTCATTCATATTTAAATCACTTCCTGAAACTTCCCTTGGCATAAGCCTCTCTTCGGTCATTGTAACACTCAATTTAAATGTAAATCCTAATGTTTGTAACTATTGGCCTCCTATAATGTATGTAGGATAATTGGGTGTGGGCTATGTTCTCATGACTTTTGGCAAATTAAGAGACTACCTTAGAACCAGCCATAGGTGAGCACAGAGATTTCCAGATGGAGTTAATAAGCCGTTCTCATCATGTGTGTTCTTCTGCCCCATTTGAGTTGTGCTGCTTGTGGCGCTGGTGTTGGCAGCAGAAAGAAATATGATGTTTAGCTAATGGCTTGAGAAGGGGAGGGAAGGACTCAGGGTCACCTATGGCATATCCTGTTTTGAGCTGAGCCAAAGGAGATTAATGCTGTCACTTGCTTGATTAGCATTGCCACTTGCCTGGCTCTCGGCTTCAAAATGTATTTATTCTGAGGCAACAGCTCTCATTGGAGTTGTCTTGTCCACGTTTGCAACTCACCTTGTAAAAGCCCACAGCAGTGGGCTGACTGGAGGGGGCGGCTGAGACGCTGCAAAGCCCTGTTTGGTTTTTGTTTGGTTTCCTGACAACGGCGTTCAAAATAATGCTAAATTGCTTAAGCTTGAGTCTGCAAAGTAATTGGTGTTTTGTGTCTCAAGTTAAAGCTCTTTTTAGCAAAGAGATCTAGAGCGAGCATCCTTAAATCTATTTGGTTGTGTACATGCATTTATTCATGTGAGTGTCAGGAAATTTCTTGTTAGGATAATCTTCCTAGAGCATTATGCTAAGGGAAATAAGCCAGCCAGAGAAGGACAAGTACCGTATGATTTCACTTATATGTGGAATCTAATGAACGGAGTGAACTAACAAAGTAGAGACAGACTCATAGATACAGAGAATAGACTGACAGCTGTCGGGCAGAGGAGAGTTGGGGGATGGATGAAATGGTGAAGAGATTAAGCAAATAAAGAAACAAAAAACCTCATAGACACAAACAAGAGTATGGTAACTACCAGAGGGAAAAGGGAGTGGAGGAAGACAGAACAGGGTAAAGGAGGGGTAAATGATGATAGAAGGAGACTTGACTTGGGGTGATGAACACAGTGCAATACACAGATGATGTATTACAGAATTGTACACCTGAAACCTATATAATTTTATTAACCAATGTCACCCCAATAAATACAATAAAA
Organism: Micronycteris hirsuta; assembly: GCA_004026765.1. Classification (NCBI taxonomy): domain Eukaryota; kingdom Metazoa; phylum Chordata; class Mammalia; order Chiroptera; family Phyllostomidae; genus Micronycteris; species Micronycteris hirsuta. Next base: position 1,488 of record PVJI01005636.1, read on the forward strand.
TAGAAAAAATTAAAATTAAAATAGTACATCATTGTCATCATTGATCATTGTTGTACATCGTTGTGACATTAATTAGCAGTGTGTTCCTGTAGTTGGGGTGGGCACTGCATCATCCTGAGGAACATGTGCTCCAGGAAGGAGAAGAGAATCAAGGATGCACTTCAGGTCTGAAAAGCGAGCAGGGAAGATTCAGGCTGTGTGCTTGGCAGGAGCCGGAAGCTGGAGAGGAACTGAAGCTGATGTCCTCCATACCATCATTCCTGTCTCTCTGTAAGATCGTCAAAAGAAATGACAGAGGAAAGAACTTTGGGTTCTTTCCTAAGAAAAGAACTTCAGTAGTTTCTTAACATCATTGTGATGTTAATCAGTAATGTGTTCCTGTAGTTGGAGGTTGTCAGTGCTTGGGTTTTTAAATGCTCGATGCACTGCCTCACTTGGCTGGGAATTATGGGGGTTCAAGTGGCCTGCAGGTGAAAGCATGACTTACTAGTTATGCTTTGTTTTCCATGAAATGGAAGTGTTTTCCATCCCATTTGCCCATAGACTGAAAGTTCCACATCTGAAGTCTGCAACAGTTCTGTGGACCCGCTTTTCTTCTTGTGGGAGGCTGAGAACCTGGTAGGTCCCTGATCTTGGGAACTGAGAGACCTGAGTTCCAACCCCAGCTCTGACACTTACCAGGGACAATGATGTGTTATGTTCAAAGCACATGTGGAAGAGCTGAGTAAATGATAAACGCTATCATCGAACCATAGAACATGAATTTTTAAAAGCTTTGGATGTATAATATCAACTTCTAGAAAGGTTATGCCAATTTTATACCCCCACCATGCTTGTTCTGAAACTCTTTAGATGTTATCATTTAGACAGTCCTACCCAGCATGTAGGAACATTGTTTTGTTCTTCTTGTAATATGTTCCCTTGATGCCTCATGAGGTTAAACACATTTTTTATATGCTTATTGCATTGGCTTTTTACTGTTTCTTTTTTGAATTGCCTGTTAATGTGTATTGCAAGTTCCCTCATTCACTGCATCTCCCTCAATGTAATAACATAATAGTATAAAAGATGAAGACTCCATACCTCTTTTGGAAGCTATAACAATATTATAGCTTATTTTAAAATTCTGGGTCCAGAACACGTTGCCTCAGCCCCACACTATCCCAACCCATTCTTTCACATACGGGTTTCTCCTCAATCCTCTTTTTCTCTTTCATGAGGGATTTCCTTTTCCTTCTCGTTTTTTAGCCATCTTGTCAAACTCTTCAATATTTCCCACTAAACTCACACCTTCCTGGCATTTTGCAGATTAGGATCATCAGCAGTTCTCTCCCCAGGCCCAAATCTGGGTACCACACCTCTCAGGCAGCCCCCACTGGCCAGGGTCAGGCATCACGGCGCAGATGGAATTGTTCCTTTGGTGTGAGCAGGAGCTCATGGGTGTGGAGAAACCTTAGTTCCTTCACTCATTTAAGAAATGTTATTGGAGGTACTGCCTGCTAAAGCCCTGTCCTAAGTGCTGTGAATGTGGGTATGAACAGAGCAGGTGAAATTCCCTGTCTTCATAACTGTCACCCCACAGTGTGAGGAGTCACCCAGCAAACAGGACTCAAAATGTGTGGGTATCTGAAGAGGCTGTGTGCTCTGGAGAAGGCTAGGGGGCAGTGCAGGGCAGGGAGGAGTGCTGTGCCTTTGTGTGGAATGGTCAGGGAAGGCCTCCATGAGAGGATGGGCCCTGAGGGACATGAGGGAGGCAGCCCTGTGGATATCTGGGGAAAGACTGTTTGAGGTAGAGAGGGCAGCAGGGGCCAAAGCTCTGAGTGGGGCACCGGCAGGGCACAGCCAGGGAAGGTTGGGGAGTGACCAATGGGAGTGGGGTCTGTGCACTTGGGCAGTGCCAGGGAGCCAGCCTACAGGGGACCCTGCTGGCCGCTGCATAGGTGAGATGGCACGTCACTGGAAGATGAGCAAAAAGGATGATGTGATTTCACTTTTTTTTTAAGGGTTGGCTTGGCCTACTGTGCTGAGATTAGACTTTGGGGGAAGAGACAGGTCAAGGATGGAAGCAGGGTGACCAGTTTGGAGGCTACGGCACTAATTCAGGCAAGGGGTGGTGGAAGCCGGGGGCAGGATACATCGATGAGTGTGTGGTAAGTGCTCAGACTCTGCTTGGTAGTGCCCAGCGATTTGCCGTTGGGTTGAATGAGGTGTGTGCATTAGTTTGCTAGGGTGGCTGTAACAAAGTGTCACAGACAGAGTGACTTAATGTGTTGTCTCACAGTTCTGGAGGCCATAAGCCCAAAATCAAGGTTTTGGCAGGGTTAGTTCCTTCTGAGCGCTGTGAGAGAGAATTTGTTTCATGCGTCTCTCCTGGATTCTTGTAATTTGTTGCTAGTCATTGGCATTCCTTGGCCAAAGCATCACCCCAATCTATGACTTTAACCTCGTGTGGTTTTCGCCCTGTGTGCCTGTGTTCAAATTTCCCCCACTTACAAGGACAAATTGGATTTGGAGCCCACCCCACCTTAGGACAAACTCATCTGAACTTATTACATCTGCAGTGATCCTGTTTCTAAATAAGATCGCATTCTGAGAGACGAGGATTAGTACTTCAACATATCTTTGGGGGCAGGTGGGGGAGGGGAGGGGCAATTCAGTCCATAACAGGGTGTGAGGAAATGAGATGAGTCAAGGTTTAATCTAAGACTTCTGTTTTGATCAACTGCAAGAATGGAGTTGCCAAGTACTAAAATGGAAATCTGTGGGAGAAGCAGATCTTGGAAGGAAGATGAGGAATTGGGTTTTGGATGTTGAGTTCGAGACACCAATGAAGCAGCTATACACCTGGGCTGTAAGGTCAAGCTTCTCGATGTGTGGCCTCAATGTTGATCTCCTCATGGTGTATGTGGGGCGGGGCGGGGCCTTGCCTGAGGGCCGGCCCAGGCTGGTCCAGGTGGTCAGCAGCCTCCCCCAATGTACCAAGAAAGAATGATCATTCTCTGTGTACCATGCCTTTGCTTTTGCTCATGAAGTAAGCAGCTCAGATAAGACCAGAAATAAAGACTTTTCAGTCTTAATTATTCACTGAGTAACTTGTAGTCTGGTTCTAGCAATGAGTCACATATACAGTTTCACTTGAAATCACTTTGAAATTCACTATCCCCTTCCATTCCTTTTCTGTCACCTTGTCACTTCTTTGATGTGCATCTTCCTTTTCTTCAACATTCTACCATAAAGTCTTTTAACAATTGCCCAGGATTCTGATCTCTGCTTTCACCAGGAGATGAAACTGTTGAAGGTAGATGAGATCTCTGCGTTCATGAGTTTTCCTGTACTGTTGTATAAGTCAATGGAAACAGATCTAAAAACCTCAGTGTGTCCAGAATGATGATTCATGGTTCTGATTATAACCTGAAGGGTCTGCGGACCACACGGGTCCAGGAGTACTTCTGCAGTCAAAGGGCGCTTTCCCTATTACTGCCAATTAAATTCACACTCATCTTTTCTAAGCTCCAGAATATCTTTCAAATAAAAGCAGAGAGAACTAAATATCATGTCAAACATAAAATCGCCACAGAGCAGTTCATTAAAGTTCCATTGAAGCTTGGCTGCAAATTCCCTCCCTTTAGCATGGTTTAGACAAGGAACGTCCATGTGCCCAACTCATGTTTTCTGGTGCTAGTACTTAGAGTTTGATCCTCAGTACATAAAATGTGAAAGACCTAAATTTAGTGACTTTTTTCCTGCTTGTCCTAATAAAGACCCAACTCACAAGGGTGTTTTTAAAATCCAGCTGTCCTAAGTACTTTATCTTGCTTGACCGTGGGAAGGAACATTTTGGCTTGGAAGAGCACAAGGGCTGAACCAGAAAACCCTGTGAATTGCTTAGGAGCAAATGATTTCCCACATTCCAGAAGAGAAAGGGCCCAGTTAAGCCCAAACTAACCCCTTATGCACAGATGCAAACGTTCATTTTATCACTGGACCATCGGTGGTCTTTCACTCATATTCATCTGTTAGAATCCTCCTCCGTGCACACTGCTTTGGGATCACCAAATCTGTGGTAACTCTGTGATTATACAAATAATTTTTCTTCTCTCTGTTGTTGATTCCCAACAATGACATTGCAGTCCGTACCATCCAAATCCTGTGGAATGTGTTCGCATTTGCTTTGTGACCCAGTATATCGTCAATTCTGTAATGTTTTCATGTATGCTTCAGGAGAACATGTATTTCCCACTTTGGGGGTGCAGTGCCTTAAAATAAATGGGTACCTTAAATACATCTTATTGGTTATAGTGTTAATTATGTATATCCATTTGATCCATCAGTTGTTAAAAGGGGCATATAATTGTTGATGTGAATTTTTCTCCTAGAGTTCTGTCGTTTTGGTTTTGTCTATTTCGAGTCTCTTATGAGTCATTCAAGTTTTAGATTATTATATATTTCTGGTAAATTAAAACTATTATTTTAACTCCATGTTTAAAGGCTTTTTACCTTAAGCTTTCCATGTCTAATATATAAATCCATGTATGTGTGTCTGCATCTATGTCTGTTATCTGTGCGCCATTCCATCATCTGTTCATCTATCTCTCCGTCTCAGCTCCCACCTAATTTATTGTATAAAATGCCTAACAGAGTGACACTAGCTCTCTTTTCTTACTGTTTTTCTGGTCTGCGTGCTAGCTTTTTTCTTTGAAACTTCCTGTATCTTTTCATGATATGGTTACCGTTTGTAAACTACACGCAGTTGGACGCTTTAATCCAATTCGACCGTCGTCGCCTTTAAACTGGAACCGTTAGTCAGTCCACTCCCGTTATCATCATAGCACGTGCTTGGGTTAATATCTACCAGATACGTTCGTTCTCGGTTTTCCTTTCTCCCTTTCCTCTGCTTTTCTCCTCCTCTTTCCACTTTCCCTCACCACTAGTTTACATTCATTTTTAATTCTTTTAATGTGTACTTTTAACATTTTAACATGCACATTAAAGTTAATTCTCTGGCTCTTTCCTTTTCTTTTTTGCCTTTAGAGAAGGCTTTAATTTTTTATGTGATTTCATTAATATGTTTAAAAGATGTTTTTATGTTTATCCAGCATCTTTAGTTGTGTCTGTGGGAGAGTTGGCCAGGCTACCTAATCTAGTCTTTCATATCAGCCAAAATGAAAGCCCTGCATGGGTTTTATTTTCTAATTTAAAATATAGTTTTTATTTCTTTACAAATGCAGTAAGTAAACACCCTAGGAAGTTAGAAAATACATATAAATAAGAATAAGAAAATAAAAACACATTATTCCTGTCATTCAGAGATGATCACTTTAATGCCTTAGGGTTTATTGTTCAATTTCTGTGTGTGTGTGTGTATACACATGCACATGTGTGTGTGATATATGATATGTCTATGGACACTTTTTAAAGCCAAAATAAGATCATAACTACCCCTACTGGTAGTAAGGTGCTTTTAGCAGTTAGTAATCGCCACCTTTCCATGTGCACACACTTGTATTTTGTCTCATATAAAACCCTATTCAAGTTTCTCCAATTGTCTCCCAAATGGCTAGTGTAGTTGGTTTGTGTGAATCTGGCCCCAACTCAGGACCACCCACCAAACCTGGCTGTTGAGCTCCTGAGCCTCAGGCGCAGTTCCCTGTTTGTTTTCGTGGTCTAGACATTTTGAGCTGGCCGGGCCAGCTTTCCTGCAAGATGTCCACTTTTTGGATTTGTCAGATTTGTCTCTCAAGGTGTCATTTAACTTGATTCTTGCCCCACCTCAATTTCCTATTAATGAGAAGTTTGTTCTATAGGATTAACAGATTGAATTAACAGATATTTTTTATTAGAAATTATCATAGGTGATGTTGTATACCTCCTATTGCATTTGGGCACATAATATCTCATAATACCATTGGTGAGTTTGGCTACTAGGTCATGATATAACCACTTGATTCCTCCATGGTAAAATTACTAATGTTTGTCTTTGATATTAGCAAACAATCTGTGTGATGCTACTTGGGCATTGTTTGACTAGCTAATTTCCATCAACTATATACCCAGTGGTTTTAACATCATTTGAACATCTTCCCCTGGGCCAGCAGTTTCACAGGGACTTGCAAACGCTGACTTTCCAATTCTTTTATTTCTTCTCAGCATTATCTGATAGTCTCCTATAAAGCAGAGCTTTCCTCCGTCAACCAGATGAGTGACTTCTCTGAAATACCATTTTTACTGGGGTGGCTTGATAAAGGCTAGCTTCTTTCACTTTAATTACCAATTTTCAAAGTAAGTTACAGCAGATTGTGGTGTAAGGAATTTTTCTTGATTTCTTTCTTTCGTGGTATTGTTATGGACTCATCTATTTGTGTCGATTCATTCTGTTTCAGCCCACTCTATTCAGTATCGTTTTTGTTGCTCAGAGTGTCATGGTTGGACATTGGGGACTTCTAGGCATGTCAATGCTCAACACTAGAGAGAATGCTTTACATTTCATTAAAACTAAGGCAATCATTCCTTGTATGATGCATCATTTTATGCTCCATTGGAAAAATAAATCACAACCATTTACATATGAATTGCTGTTAATTATAAGATCAATTCTGATTTTAGAGATGTTAAAATGTAACAAAAAAGTGAATCTTAGATTCAATACAATGTTTTATTTTAAAAATTCATGAGCTCATATTGATAATTTGAACTTAATCTTTTTAAATCCTCACCCAAAGATATACTTATTGATTTGAGAGAGAGGGGAAGGGAGAGACAAGATGTCCTTGTTCTACTCTCCTTTGTGCTGAGCACCACCTATCTCTCCCCTTTCCTTCCTTTGTAGGACGTTACACTTCCCCTAAACCTTCCTGTCCATGCTCCAGGGTGTACTTTCCCCAAATCTCTCTTCTGGCTTCTATCACACTTGCTATGTACAATTTTGCAAAGATGCTCAGAGCCTGATAAGATGGGGTCAGGGAACACGCAGAACTTGGGTCTCTTCCTGGGTGCAAGGAGTTTGTTCACTTCCAAGTTATTTAGGGCTGAGGACAAGGAGACCCTGCTTTTGCCTGGGGGGGAATAAGACCTGTTGTATTCCAGTAATCTCAGAACAAAGCATCTTTGCTCTGCAAACATATCTATGTCTGTTCTTTTGTATTTTCTACTGCATTATTTGCTCTTATTTTTTCTGTTAAATATTTTTGGAGAAATATCAAACTTGAATCAGCTGAATTAAGAATAAAAGAGATCCGCTTCGTGCTAGAGAGCTCAGGATGTCCCTTGAGGCCATACATAGTCCCAAAGTGACCACCTCCAAGCTGGAAAACGCAAATAGTTTGTGCAACTGAGACAAAGGTAGTGAGTAGAAAGTCTAAGGGTAGGAGAGCTGTGCCTTCATAACCCAGAATGTTTCTTTATAGTATATTATTTTGTGCTCGTGTTACTGAATATTTTCTTAAAAGCATAGGCAACAGAAGACAACCTAGAAATATCCATGTGTGTTTACATCTGTTGACTTTGCATCTTGGTTCAACAAACCTGTCTTCTTGGGAGATTTAATATAATTCAACCTTCTAGATTGTGTGTCTTGGTAAAGAAAATCAGACTACCACAAGGATAGGATAACTTATGTTTTGGGAACTCTGGTTATTACTGAGACATCCTTGAAATTACATTGTTACTGCTTTTAAGTATTAATTCCATTTCCTGAAAGAATGAGCTAAAGAATTCAAGCAATTCTAAAGCACATGGAGGGGAAACTAAGTTCTCAAGAAAAGAAAATTGCTAGAAGGTGAAATATGCAGTTTGACAGCATACACACATTACATTGTCATAAATGCTTCAGATTGCTTAACATCAAACTGTAGGAAATGTTTTGACACAGTGTAGTAGTTTTGAAGACATGACAATTGATTAATGTAGTACTTACTGGGATAGTTTCTAAGACGTGAATTAGATTTCTTGAATCTGGATGTGGTTTAAGCTTAGTATTAACTATTTTGGTTCACTAGGGTAGCATTTGTTACATTGAAGCAATAATGGAAGAAGACTCGTTTTAGTGAGTTTAGAGAATTAAAATAGCAAGATAAGTCTATTTGACTGGAATGGTTTCGGGAGTCACTTAACCAAATTATTAGGTATCTGTAATAGAAAGGTATCTGTAACAGATTGGGGCAGCTGCTAAACTTATAGTAACATTTTAGTGGTCATTTCTAAGCCATTCCTTTTAAAAAATATTTTATTGTTTATGTTATTACAGTTGTCCCAGTTTTCCCCCTTTGCCGCCCTCCACCCACTGCCACCCCCCTCCCACATTCCCTCCGACAGTCTCCACACCGTTGTCCATGTCCATGGTCATGCGTATACGTTCTTTGTCTAATCCCTTCATCTTCTTTCCACCAGTCCCCAGCTCCCCACTCCCCTCTGACAGCTGTCAGTCTGTTCCACATTTTGCTTTTACTTTATTTTGTTCACTAGATTCCTCTTGTAAGTGAGGTCATATATTTGTCTTTCACTGACATTAAGCTGTCCCTTCTTGATGGAAGTCACTTCTTTCCTCTCATCTCACCATCAGGTCTGTATGGGTCCAGCGTGGGGCCTAACTCCCCGCAGCAGTGACCCATCCAAGTGTAGGAGCTTGAGTTAAACCAGTGCTAGTAACTCACCTCATCAGCGCCAGTAATTGGTGGGAAGTGGCATTTAACTGGGGTTACACCTGTTCTGGTTTGCTGAGACTTTTCCAGTTTCAAAATGGAAAGTCCCACATCCTGGGGAACTTTCTCAGTCCCAGGCTAACTGGGGTGGTTGGTCATCCAATTTTTAACCAAAGCGGGCCAGAATTCTTCCCCAGGAGATTTGGACTGGAAATGGAGTCTTTGTATTTCTGGCCACAAAACTGTAAAGATGTCAGTCCAAAGTATCTGGCAGCTCTGCTTCCAACCTCACAACCCAGCTCCTCTGAGAGATAAAGTCCGCTGTGGAGAACGAGATGGAGAGAGAGTCCTCGGATCGTTTGAGTTCCTGGTTCCATCTCTCCCCACCTTTGGCAAGGACGTCGTGCTGTGAGCCAACGGGCCTCTCCCTTCCCCCCAGACTTTGCTTTTTTTTGTTTGTTTGTTTTTGGTTTTTACTTTTTTATCCTACATTTTTTATCCTACATTGTTGTTCAAGTACAGTTGTCTCTATTTCCCCCCACTACTCCGCCAACCCCAGCCATCCCTACTTCTCACCCTTGATCCTATCTCCACTTTGGTTTTGTCCCTGTGTCCTTTATAGTTGTTCCTGAAAACCATTCCTCCCTTTTCTCCTCATTATCCCTCTCCTCCCTCCCCTCTGGTTACTGTCAGTTTGTTCTTCATTTTCATGTCTCTGGTTATATTTTGCTTGCTTGTTTGTTTTGTTGATTAGGTTCCACTTACAGGTGAGATCATATGTTATTTGTCTTTCATTGCCTGGCTTATTTCACTCAGCATAATGCTTTCCAGTTCCATCCATGCTGTTGCAAAGGGTAGGAGCTCCTTTCTTTCTGCTGCGTAGTATTCCATTGTGTAAATGTACCATAGTCTTTGATCCACTCATTTACTGATGGGCACTTAGGTTGCCTCCAGCACTTGGCTATTGTGAATTGTGCTGCTATGAACATTGGGGTGCAGAGGTTCTTTGGGCTTGGTATTTCAGTCCCGCAGACTTTTCTAATGGGGTTTCTGTCAGTTGCAACCAAAGAATCACAATATAAAATTTGCCCCTAGATAAGACCAGGAGTTTCTGACTTTTAATCTTTTTAGTTATAATTTTCCTCAGTTTTATAAAACTTACAAAACAAGAAGTAGAAGCATTTTTAATAGTAATTGAAATATAGGTTGGGAAGAATCTGAGAGGACTTGGAGGCTAATTTTGCAGATAGGACAGAATTCCTTGCTACAAAACACCTGGAATGGTTTGGTATATAGCAGGTCCTCAAATACCATTGTTTTGTTCCATGCGATTTCGTTATAAAATTGATGAGAAAAAAATTGATTCCTGGCCAGGCCACTGTCTGTGTGGAGTTTTCAAGTTCTCCCTATGTCTGTGGGGGTTTTCTCCGTGTCCCTCCCACATCCCAGAGATGCGCACACGGGTAAACTGGCATGTCTTCACCGTCTGGGAATGACTGAGTGCCGGGTGCGAGTGGCCCTGCTGGGGGAGGTGTCCTGTGCAGGGTGCTCCTGCCGTGAGCTCTGGCCACCCGCACCCCTGAGCCGGAATTAGCAGGTTAGAAAATCATTCTCTTCCTTCTTTTTATTAATCTTTCTTTAAAAAAAAAATTCGTAAATGTATGTGTAGCTCACGTTTATTTCAGTGTTTAACATCAGAAATATTTGGGTCTTTATTTAGAAGTTTTGGTGATGTGTTTGTGACTGGAAACATGCCATAGGAATGTACCTCTTGTTTATAGCAAGTAATCAAGTAATCTATGGTAAAACTGGTTACATTATGTGTAGCTTTGCGTAAAGTCACAGTTTCCAAGAACCTTTCAGTGATGTTAAGCGAGGACTGCACCTCACTCCTGTCATCGGTCCTGGGGTCCTCACGGCTTATAAGGCGCCTCACGTCTGTTGGACCGGGGCCTGGTGTGGGGCTTGGCACCTTGGGGCATGCTGCCCCTATTACTGACTTCTGTTGAATGGACGCATGTTTAACTGACCTTAACTCAATTGTAATGATCCCTTAATCTTTTTTTTTAAATTATTTTATTGTTGTTCACTTACAGTTGTCTGCATTTACCTCCCACCCCCAACCCCAGGCAAACCCACCTCCCTCCCTTGCTTCCACCCTCCCCCTTGGTTTTGTCCATGTGTCCTTTATAGCAGTTCCTGAATACCCTTGTCCCCATTATCCCCTTCCCCCTCCCCTCTGGGTACTGCCAGAATGTTCTAAATTTCAATGTCTCTGGTTATAATTTGTTTCTCTGGTTGTATTTTGCTTGCTTACCTCACAAGTGTCTTGGCTGTGGCTGATCTGAGTTCCCCGGTAGCTGATCTGGCCTCGGTGCCTTCTCTCATGAGTCCTTATATAAAACCCCTTAACATTTCATGTAGTGAAGGCTGTGTGATGATGTACTCCCTGAACTTGACCTTATCTGAGAAGCACTTTATCTGCCCTTCCATTCTAAATGACAGTTTTGCTGGATAGATTATTCGTGGTTGTAGGTCCTTGCTTTTCATGATTTGAAATATTTCTCTCCAGCCCCTTCTTGCTTGGAAGGTCTCCTTTGAGAAATCCGCTGACAGTCTTATGGGAATTCCTTTGTAGGTAACTCTCTCCTTTTCTCTTGCTGCTTGTAAGATTCTTTCCTTATTCTTGACCTTGGGTAATGTTATTATGATGTGCCTTGGTGTGTTCCTCTTTGGGTCCCACTTCTTTGGGGTTCTCTGAGCTTCTTGGACTTCCAGGAAGCCTATTTCCTTTGCCAGATTTGGGAAGTTCTCATTCATTATCTGTTCAAAAATACATTCAATCTCTTGGTGTTCCTCTTGTCCTTCTGGCAGCCCTATGATCCGGATGCTGGGTTGTTTACAAATGTCTCTGAGGTTCCTGAGTCCCTCCTCATTTTTTTGAATTCTTGTTTCTTCCTTCTGGTCCACCCCATTGGTTTGAGTCTGAGCTTCCTTTTTTCCCCTATTGGTTCCCTGTAAATCTTCCTCCATTATCTTTATCGTATTCTTCATTTGTTCAATTATTTGCGTCCCCCTTTCTTCCAGTTTTGTGAGCATCCTGATTACCAGTGTTTTAAACTGGGCATCTGTTAATTTGGCTATCTCTTCGTCTGTTAGTTGTAATTTGTTCTGATCTTTCATTTTGGCCATTTTCATTCTTTTATATCTCGGCGCACCTGTCGGAGTCTTAGGTGTTTGTCGGTGCCTGGCAACCTGGGTCGTTTTTTTGTGATGTTTCCTCTGGGGGCGGGGCCTGGCAGGGAGCAATGGCGTCTGCCGTTCACTGCTGCTCCCTATCACCCTCTGCTCCCCAGTTCCCCCTGCCTTTTCTGACAGTCTCGGCCCTGCTGGTTCCCACTGGCCTCTCCAGTTACGCCACTGGCCTGCGAGGTTCACCCGTTGCTCGGGGTTGTGCTTTGGTTAGGCGCTCCCGGGGTGAGTCCCTCTGGGCAAACTGCCTCTTACTCCGCTCCTCCGCTTGGTTCTGCCCCGCTACCGGCCTGGATGTACGTACTCCCCAACTTCCTGGGTGTCGGACTTCCCTTCAGTTCGATTCTGTCCGTTCTGGTTGTTTATTTTTCGCTATTGAGTTCGTTGTTTAAACTCTCTGGTTGTGAGGGGCGGCGCAGTGCGTCTACCTACGCCGCCATCTTGGCGGAAGTCCTGATCCCTTAATCTTAATGTCACAATTGGGTTTTGGAAGAGAATCTTAGAAAATTCTATAACCAGATGATTAAGAAGCAGGGGAACATCTTATAACCACTGCGTACCATGCATACTGTGTTACAGCACCAAATACATGTCGGCCTTTTATGTTTTATAGTTCTTATTGTCAATGTTTAAGAAAGAGGCTTTATTTGGACCTATGGTCATGTAGGGTGTATGACATCTGTCCACAGGTGCTCTTTGGAGAAATAAAGTTTTCCGTTGTACCCTGTATCTTTCTGCTTTGGAAAAGAACTGTCTGTCCACTTAATGGACAAAAATTGGTCAGGTGCCTACCCTGTGCATAGATGTTAGAGGGCTTAGGAGCCTGCAATCACCTCACAGTGAGTCTAGGGTGTGGAAGAGGTTGTCGGTTGGAACCTTGTAGTTGCAAGGAACAAAATGGGCAACGCTAACTGCCTAAACTGGAGGCGTTTTGTATGTATAACAGAAAAAGTGGACTGAACTCCCTGACTCCCTCTTTGTTACACTGGCCTGGCTGCTCTCTCCAGCTCTGCCTCTGCGGTGTGACTTCTGTCCCAGAAAGGCCCCTCCCCCACCCCAGGTGGTGGGAAGCTTCCCAGCCCGAGTCTCCCCTCATCCCAGGATGGGGCAGAGGGATGGGGAAGGAAACAGATGGCTCCCTCCACGAGCCATCCCAGTCGGAGTCAGCTTGTTCACCCTTAGTTCTGATTTTCTGTGCGGATTCCCACCCCCAGCATTGCTGCTGCTTGATGGCTGTAAGAGCTGACGATACCTTAGACTTGGGTCCCATCCTCCATCCTGGAGCCAGTGTGAGAACCCCAAAAGGTGTGAGAGGAGTTTTCCCAAAAGGAGGGAAAAGGAGGCATGTTTGGTAGATGGAGAAACAATTAACAAATGTTTCTACAAAGAGTATCCGGCTGAGTGCCTTCTGGATTACGAAGCCTTTTCCCACTGGAGTGCAAGTGGTGAAAGGCTGAACTATATCAATGTAAAAGATTTTTTTGCATGACTGACTTGCTGGCTCCTATACTTAGGCTATCCCACGCACTGAAGAGCGTGGATTTTTCAATCCACTTGTAGCTGGTGCTGCAGCTCCACAGCAGCCTCTCCCCGCCCTGTTGCCCTCCTGTTGCAGGGGTGCAGAAGGAAGGGGATGGGGGTGTTGTGCAAAAGATGGGTCCTCCTGCCCCTCCTGAGCTCTTCTGAGTCAGATTCTGGGAGGAGGATTCAGGGAGTTTAAAAGAAATGCCAGGTGATGGTGAAGGGTGGGAAGAGCCACTAAGGTTGTCTTCTGTTGTCTAGCAGGGGTGTCAAACTCATTTTCGCTGGGGCCTACATCAACCTTGCGGTTGCCTTCAAAGGGCCGAATGCAATTTTAGGACTGTATAAATGTAACTACTCCTTAACTAGGGCAAGGAGCTTGGTGCTGCCGCTGGGTAAAACAAGGTGCCGGGTTGCATAAAACAAGGTGGAGGGCCGGATTCGGCCCCTGGGCCTTGTGTTTGCCTTCTGTGGTAGAGAGTCATTCCTCCCTGGAGCCTGGCGTCCCCCACCCCGGCTTCCCTGACAGCCCACTCATCGTCGTCTTGGTGGGCTTCCTTAGCTCCCTCCTCTGATGCCAGCATGTTGCTCACCTTTGTGTGCCAGCACTTTTCATACTGTGTTACACTATGTAACGCCCAGTCAGCTTCCTCACCAGATTTTGAGGGAGGTGTGGGCAGGATCCACGTCTTCTAAGTGCTGCATTTTGTGACAGTGGAGAACAAGAGGAATTCTGAGAGGTGAGGGCATGGTGAGGACCCATCACCTCTGCCCAAGGGGGCAGGTTCTCTTCACCCAGGGCTATTGGAATGGACACAGGCAGAAAGCATGAGACGTAACACTTCTATTTATTTTCCCAAGAAACCTTTTATTACTATTTCTGGGTATGTTTATAAGGTACATCATATACAGTGTGGTAGTACATGTGTAACAGGGTGCAGTCAAGAGGGGGGGCCCCAGATAGGGATTTGTAATGGCGTCCAGAAGAGCTTGGAGATGATTGGCTCCACACCACAGGGTCACTCCTGCCTGGAATGCTGGCAGCTGTTGCCAATTGAGGGAGGAGCCGGGAATGAGGCTGCAGAGGAAGATTGGTGCTGGGATTTAAACCCAGGTGTGGCCTCATTTTGGGGTCTCATTTTGGGACCACGCATCTTTTCAGGGACCATGTGGCTTGGGCGTCTTGTTGGGACCACATGGCTTTGGAAGTGCTCCCTTTTTGCCACGTGGATGGTGCTGGGAGCCTGCCTGAGATATGGTACCTCAGACTGGGCAGAGGGAGAAGGAAGGGCTGTGTGTGTTTATGTGTATTCTAAAGAATTTTAGTCTGTATAACTTCTAAATAAATAATAATTCCTTCCCTTTTACATCTTTCTTCTGGTGGTAGGCAAAGTGAACCTGGTATGGGGGAGGAACCCCCAGAGAAAGGGAGGGATCTTTCATATCATTCACATCCCCCATGGTCTGTTCTGTAACACATGTATATAATTAATAAATATATAAATGTAGTTATATATTTGTACATATACTACATATATTGAGAATTCAATTTTTAATAATTTTTAAAAAGGATGGAGCGTGAGATGAAAAGTGATTGGAGACTATTGGGTTAGATCATTGTTTTTCAATTCTTTGTAACAACAACCAGCCCAAAGGTCTGTATTTTACATTGTGACCCTGCAAGTGTGTGAGTGGGTGTTGTATTCATTGGGGGAAAAGCTTGAAGAAATGGGTTTATGAGGGACCCTGCAGTGAGTTTTGATACTTACCATTCTAAGTCATTGAAAATACTTGTCTGCCTCTTAACTCCTTAAATTGGTTTTGACCCTTGCCCTCATGGGCCACATCGTGTAGCTGGGGACACGTGGGTGTGGACAATGAGGGGCTGGCTTACAGGAGGGTAGTTGACTTGGAGCCTTGAGCTCTGTCTCCCCATGAAGAGCTTGCTAAACACAGCTCCCAGGCCTCAGTCCTGGGAACCCTGAGACATTTTGACCTTGACCATGTGAATGGTGAGGGATGGGCCTCTAGAAAAGGGGAGCGGAGGGCAGGGGTGGGTGGAGAGAAAGGATATTTGTGGGGGGACAGCTGCAAGGTCGGTGTTTACTAAAAATAAAGCTAGCTAGGGAGGCCTGGGCCAGAGCATGCAGACAGTGAAAGTCAGGTGAAGGTCTTTTGGGCAAGGTGGAAGGCGGTAATTTATCAGCCTTATTAAGCTGCGTCAGCCTTACCATAGTCAGTCACCTGAAAACTTTCAGCACAGATTCCTGTGGGCTGAGTCTGTCGGCCTGAATTAACTGGGATCCCAAGCATACTGTTGGGGAGGTGTGTCCATCTCGCTTTATCCTTGTTTTGGGGTAAGGGCTGGGACAAATATGATACTGCCCAGGCACTGTCAGGTGGGTAGGGATCCCACAGGGGTGTATTTCCCAGCAAACAGCTCTGAGCCTTGACGACTTGCCTGGGGATGCTGTGGGCTCCTGGTTATTCCTGACGTTGACGTTTTCCCCTCCAACCAGGATGACTGGCAACTGAATCGAGACTAAAGCCTGTGTTTGATTTCTCGAAATTAATGCCCAGGTGTGACCTGCTTCTGCTCCCTCATCTACCATTAGAAAAAAAAAGAAATCTGGTGATTGCCCAAAAATGACAGAAAGAGTTTCTTCACAAATTCCCGAAAGCCGCTCAATGACCTGCTTCGCTTTCAATCACTCCGTGCTGGGCCCCTATTGTATTTGATGGGGATGCCTGGACGCTGTGACTTCCCTCTGGAAGCAGTCATATGAAAATAGTATGCCATTTTGGACTTGATGAGGGCCATAACTTTTAAGCAGACTTAAAATCATTTTGTAGCAGTAATTCTTGCATGGCAAACCATGTGCTTTCTGAAATAAAAGGCTTGACGTGTAAAATTGGCTGTCGATAACCAGCCCCGGGAGGCTGGCAGGGGGTGTTTGAGCGGGGACTTAATGCTCTAGTTTTCATTAACTAGTCACCGTGGCAGGAGTTTATTAAAGTGCAAATCGGAAACTCTTGGTTAAAAGGTCTGGCTGTGATCCAATTAATATATTCATTTTTAATAGTGGGGCCCCAGGCAAGGAAAAAAGCATTAACTCAGGTGCGTGTGAGTTCCGTCCGGGTCCTAGCTCCTGCGTTTCTAGGTTAACCTGGAACATTGGTGCCAGGCTTGGGCAGTGCCCTTGGGTTCACCTCTCACAACTTCTTAGAGGAAGGCAGGGGAAGGCAGCATGGGGTTTGCTCTTTTTGTAGTCTGGAGGATTTCCACCATCCCCAGGGTGGTGAGTTTCTTGCCAGTTGACTTGATCAGCCAGGGGAGGTAGAAAGGGTAGGGTGTATTGATTGTCTTTGACTTTTGAGAAATAAGACAAAGGTGCTTTTCTGCTGATGGCTAAAACTAATTACAACACAGGCCCGCTGGGCTTTCAGCATCTTAAACAAAGCAATGCCTCAGGTCTCCTAGGAAATCAAATAGAATCTAAGAACAAAGAGAGACTCCACGTGGGAAGAGCTCGGTTTCCTGTCCCGGGCTGATCTCACTTCTGCAAGTGAGACTTCTGATGCCAGGACCGATGTTTTCCTTATTATTGTCTTTCTTGGAGACACAGGACTTGTGGGGTGATTGAGTTCTCGCCCAAGCCCACCTTGAAGCAGGATTTGATGTTTCTGAGGGCCCCCCTCCCCACAGATAGATTTGAGAATGCATTAACAACAAAGGCATATTTGGCTGCAGGTTTTCTTGGGGAGACAGCGGAGAACATCCATCTCGTTGTCTACACAGTAGAAATGCAATCAGATTCTCATTGGACACTGTAATGCCTGTCCACATTCTTCTCTGCAAGCTGCTCCCAACGTGCCCTCTGAAGTTTCCCTCTATTTTCTGGATCCCCTTAGTTTTGGCTAGCAGCCTGCAGGCTCACTCAGCAAAGCCGCAGCAGGCAGCTGAGCGGCTGCCATCTGTTCGTGGCTCCTCCCTGCACCCCTTGGGTACCGGCTGGTTCATCTCCTCCTCTGGCTCTGTCTGCGTACTGAATCACACTCCTCTTGTCATCCTGCTGGTTGAGTTTCACACTCCAATTGTATTCTGCCTTTTTGGATACGGGGCTTATAACCAGAATGCCCTGGCTGCTTCCTAAAAAACTCTCACCTTCCAACTTTAGGATGTGATCTGCCTTGCTACACAGTTGGGGCAACCTTTGTAGTTGGGGCTACAAAGTTGGGGCAAAGTTGAGGACCAACACATTCTGTCACCTTTGTTGGCAGTCCTGTTCTGATCCTGCCTCAGTCACTGGAAATGTTCTTTTACATTGTTCTTGAGGCCAAGTTCCCACTCTTACCCAGTCTCACTGATGGGACTTCTGTTTTGCTCCTGGGCTTTCATTTTTGTTATGATAATGCACCTGTTAACACAGGTCTCCCAGCCTGCCACCCTGCTTTGTCCTTGGAATGCTTTTCTAGATTTCTAAACTTCCCCCTGGTATTTGAAGATTTGCTACCAATAGCCCCTCCTCCCTGGTTCTGCTTGATTTCCCCCTCCGGCTTCCCATTATTGCCTTCTCCAGATCACGTGTGGTGCACAGAATAATACTCCTTTCCCCAAGATGCCCGTGTCCTAATCCCTGGAACCTGTGGACATGTCAAGCTACATGGAAAAGGGGAATGATAGTTACAGATGGAGTTGAGGTTGCTCGTCAGTGTTGGGGAGAGGATGGGGGTTATCTGGGAAATCAGGTAACTCCATCTGCTAAGACCTTCTTCCAAATAATATTACCTTCTGATGTTCTAGATGGACGTATATTTGGGGGGATACCATTCGACTCATTGCATCATCTGAACAAAATAGAGAATACCAATGAGAAAGGAGTCCGAGAGAGAGTGACAAGCTTAATTTGCACATGTAGCAGTGCCTGTGGAATATCCAGATGGAGAGTGCAGAAGTCTATGGGGTGCGAGCTCAGGGAAGGGGGTTTGGGTATCATTGCCTGTGTCTGGTAGCTGAGGGTAGATAAGATCGTTCAAGGAGAGCATGTATAACAAGAAAAGTGGCGGGCTGAGAGTGGGCCCTCAAGGAATGCCAACAATTAAGGAGAAGTAGAGGAGTCAGGGCCCACTAAGGATACAAGAAGGGGTGGGAGGAAAACCACGAACCAGTGCTGTTACTGGGACAAAGGAATAGAGCATTTCAAGGAGAGTCCCTGAAGTCAAGGATAGCAGTGAAACTACTCTAAGGTGTGTGGGCCGTCATATTTTTGTGGACTTGAATTAAAGAGCCTGTCCTTTTTATCCTGCTTTGCCTGGCGAGGCAGCTTGTTTGTTTCTGTAGTGACAATTATTAGTAATGGGCAACACAATGGACAATGACTTGGCTGTGAGTAGGCTGCCCCGAATCCTGGTTGTGGCGTTTGAATTTCAAGATAATTACCTTTAACTGGGTAGTGCAATACCCCGAACAGATCTAATTTCCCCTTACAAACTTCTGTCTGCTCTAATGCTCTTAATTATCACAATTATAAGGTTGTTTGAGGGTAAAAAGTGACAGGAAACAAAATTGTAGGAAATTAGTTACAACAATATGCAGTTTAGGACAGAAAAGTGGGGGCACAATTTTGTGTCATTGTCTGAGACAAATTACTGGGCTGCACGGACCATTGATCTGCAATGATATCTCTCACGAAGGTTCAAGGCAGTGGGCTTGCATGCTCTGGGTTGATTGGTCATGGTTTATTCCTTGAGTCCCAAATTCATTGGCAGAGTCTCAAGTGTTTTGTGCAGTCAGCTCTCTTTGAATTAAGTTTCCATATTTAAGTTCATGGTACTTTCTCTTTCCCACTTAGGAAAAAATCTGAAATCTTGTTAATTCTGAAAGGTGGTTCTATATATCAAAGTCTGTCTGCAAACCTTTTTTGTTGGCTTTAGGTCTGAGTCTGCACCCAGAACTTAATGAAACTCATGGTGTGTATTTGTTGGGATAGGCTGGGTTTTGCTGTAGTAAGAAATAGCCTTGGCATCTAAGTGACTTAACACCGGACTTTATTCTCACTCATACTTTGTATCCAACATGGTAGGTAGATGGCTGTGCCCACACGGTCATCAGGGGCACAGGATGATACAGGCTATACTGTTTTTTTGGTGGTGCCATCTGGAACACATGGCCTTATAGGTGGTGAGCAGGAGAAGAGAGACTGGGGCTCTTTGCTACCTTGGTCAACTCATTGGCCAGAAGCTAGTCTCATGGTCCCTCAGCCCTCAAATGCAAGGGCCTAAGATGTGCAGTCTTCCACTGGCCAGAATGGGAGGAGAATGGGATATTGTGATGGCTAGTAATGTCCACCAGGGATTGGTGTAGAGAGAGTATCAGTGATGCTTACATTTCAGCACCATTTAGTGCTTAATGAACCCATCCTCCTCACTGCAATTCCGACTGTTGTTCCACAGTATCACTGGTTTGCCAGAGAATCCTGCCCAGAGAACTACCCAGTTTTGGTTATGTATTTGCCAGACATGTCCAGAGTACCAAATGATCCCATGGTACCTTGTCTGGAAACTTCCCTCCACAGGTGTCCTAGGTAGGCTTTTTTTTTTTTTAAAATCCAGTGACCCCATACCCCAATCATCTTCTCTTTTTCATAATTATAACTGGATGACACAGAGGCTGCCATTAGCTGTGGGTCCAGGCACCTGCTAGGCAGATCCAAGTTTCTGATTCTCAATACCACACACCAGAAAGCCTAAGTGCTTTTATGAGACGAAGTCCCCTGTCAGTCCCATTCCCTGGACAGTGTCCTTGGAGGAGAACTGGCCCACTCTGAAGTTTTCTGGAACAGGGCTCAGAACCCAATTCTCCATACTCCTTCTTTGGTTGTCTCTCGGTATTTTTCTTCTTATTATTCTAAGTATTATTCTGTTAATTTTCTAATTAATGGAAAAGATGATTTTTTTTCACAAAACTTTTTTTTTTTGGTAAGGGAAAGATTTGATTAGTGAGAACTATGGTTGTGCAAATTGAGATGCTGGTTTATGAAATGATTTGATCTTCTTAAAAAGCATTGGCTTTCAGACCAAGAAGGGCCCCAGAGGTGACCCCACCCACACCACTCACAGGGTTTGCACCAAACCTCTCTGCAGTGATCTGGGTGACTGTGAGTATGGTGTGTAAAAGCTCCAGATTTTCAGCTTTCCCAAGTGTGAAATTTGGGGGTTGGTCTTGATTACCTAAGAAGTGTCCAAACCTCTTATTTCCAAATTTCCATGATTCTTTACAGAGAAAGAGAGGCTGGGGAGTTTGCCCCAGACTTACACAGCTACTAAAAAGGTAGGGCCCCCACCTCAGAATTGTAAGTCCAGTGTGCTTGCAACATTCTAAGGAGTTAACTAGTTTAACTGTAAGACTTGACTCCTATCTGAGGCATTAATTTAATTGTTATTCAAAACACAACTCAAATCAATATTTGTCAGGTATAAAGGGCAACACGAGAAAAATGATTTTCTAAAAGGTCTCTGGACTCTCAGTACAAGTCCTGATGAAGGCTATATTTAGAATACTCATGGGCTCCATTTGCTACGAGGACATCTCTCTCTTTCTCTTTTATGGTGACCTTCATGTTTATAATAGATACATTTCCAATGTTTTTATCTCAGTAGCACAACAATATAAACTCACCCATTTTTTCCCCAGACAAGATGCCAAGATTTTATCATGGGGAGTAAATGCCCAGCTCATCTGAAATATTTGGGGGAGCCTGAGGGGAACAGAGCTGATGGAAGATCGGGGGAAGACTGGAGATTGCTGGCCAGGGTGGCTGGGATGGGGACTGGACTGGAGAAGGGCACTGGGAGTATGAATTCGATTTGGATTTCTCTGTACAGAGGCCATAAGAACTTGGACTTGTGACTGGGTGGTGGGAGGAATATGCAGTTCAATTCTATTTAAGTTGACTCTTGAGAGCACAGACTCAAAGGGTAACTAAGATTTTAGCGGTGACATTTAACCCATGCTTAGGGAGACGCTACTTGAACCCCTCTCCAGTCGTTTTCCTCCCCACCCGGGGCGGGGAGTATATGGGCAAAAAAGTAGTGACACCTTTAGCCCCTTAGCCTACTTTGCAGACCTTGTACTGGGTGTTGAGGCCCTGGGACTCCTTGTCCAAAGACCCCGATCCAGCTTTCCAGGCCTGTACTGGTGTCTGTCTCCCTTAGGTTTGTCCCGTGGAGAGTGGCCCACCCCACCGGTGCATTTGTCACCAGGCCCCATGGTGGCTGAGGTTTCTCTGGTTAAAAGAATAAGGTGTAGTTGGAGCGTAGATGTGAGGGCAGGGATATCCAAACACATGCACATGAGCAGTTTTGAGGAATTAAAGAAATTTTAAAGTTCAACCTGGCCTTTCAGGTCATTTGAAGGTCAGTTGAGATGGTAGTAGAATAGAAAATGATTTATTAAAAATGTGTTGGTTTGATGAATAACTTGTATCTACTTAGACATAAAGCACTTGAGCCTCCACTATACTCTTGTCTTGGATGATGCCCTGAGAATGATGCGGGTGGGCCTGTGCTTCAAGGTACTTAAAAAGGTAAAGACACTCCAGATGACCTCTTACACTCTTTAATACCTGTCTGCATGTAAATAATTGATGTGTTTAGCACATGTATTATCAGCTAGTGGTGAAATTTGATTCTTAAGACCTCTCTATTAATGCATGTTTATCAGCCTATATGAGGCCTGTCCAGAAAGTATCCAGCCATGTACTATGAAAAACAGAGACATTTACTGAAGCTCCAAAATATAAGAAACATTGTACATAGGACAATGGCGCCTCAGTCCCCTTCAAAGTAGGCACCTTGGGACCTCACACAGTTCTCCCAATCTCCATCAGCTGCCCTGTTGTATTTTCCTGAATCTCATGGACAGTCTGAAATCTCTTCCCCTTTAAAGGTGATTTTAATTTTGGGAAAAGCCAGAAGTCACAGGGCACCAAATCTGGGCTGTAGGGAGGGTGAGTCACCTGGGTGATTTGATGTTTTGCCAAAAAACTGCATGAGACCTGACACATGAGCGGGTGCATTGTCATGAGGAAGCTGCCAATGACCAGTTGCCCATAACAATGGCCTCCTGAGTCATCCAGATCGTTTCCATGGAGGAATGTTCCAGTTTAACGCAAAATCTGATGCAGATTTGTTGCTCTGCTCACTCAGTCATTTAGAATGCGATGACCACATAGTGCACATGGTCACTCAGTAGCATCTACCGCCCCCAATGAGTAATACAGTGAAGTCGTCATTGTTCACACATGCACATTCCAGTCCACTCTCCTTGGCTGCCAGGTTACATCCATGTCGCACAAACCATTCTCATTATCTTAACAATGGCTGGACTTTTTCCAGGCAGTTTCTTTTTTAAAAATTAAATTTATTGGGGTGACATTGGTTAATAAGATTTTATGTTTCAAGTGTGTAATTCTATGATTCATCATCTGTATATTGCATTGTGTGCCCACCAATTAAAGTCAAATTATCTTCTGTCACCATACATTTGACCCCCTTTACCCTTTACTACCCGCTAACCTCCTTCCCTGTGGTAACCACCATGCTGTAGTCTGTGTCTATGAGTTTTTGTTTGTTTTTCTTGTTTGTTTACTTGTTGCTTTCAGTTTTATAGCCCACTGGTTAGTGAAATCATATGGTTCTTAAATTTTCTGTCTGGCTTATTTTGCTTAGCATGATATAGCCTGAGTAGTTTCTATCCAAACTTGAAAGTGGAATAGCCCCAAATAAAATAGACTTGATCCTCTAGGAAGCCTGTGTTCTCTCCCTGCCCCGTCGGCAGGGAGTTGTAGAAACTAGTGCTTTGTGCACCAGCTGACCCCTCTCTCAACTCCCCATTCCTTCTTCTCCCTACCTCCCCAAACATCAGCTTTAGTATCATGTCTGAGTCCTGAGAATTCTCCCAAAATTTCACGGTAGGAGAAGGGCAGTAAAATAACAGCTGACACTGATGATGGGCCAAAGCTATAGAATTTGTGGGGCTCAAATCAAAATGAAAATACTGGACTTCTTGTTTAAAACTGACTAGGAATTTCAGATAATGACAACAGTGCATTAAACCAAGTGTGGGGCCTTCTAAGCTTGGGGCCTGTGACTGCCCAGGTAACAAGCCCATGAAGCTTGTTGTGGATTAACTTTTTAACACTCAGGATAACCTTTTGAGGTATTACTATCCCCCTTTTACAGATGGGAATGCTGAGGTTCTTATAGAAGGATATGTGTGATCGGTCTAAAGTGACAGGGTTAAAACATAGCACAGCTGAGTTTGGGATGCAGGTATTCTTGGTTCCAATATACGGACTTAACTGGAACCTTCCTTCCTCACAGAGTGCTGGCCCCACCCCTGCAGCCAGCCTTCGTCAGGTGGCTGGACTCTTCCTCTGACGTTTTTCCTGTGGTGGTGCTAGGCTGCCTGTATTCTTTGCCCCTAACATCGCAGCCTCCATTAGGAAAACAGATCCCTAAAGCCAAGAATACGCTTACCCTCACCCTAGTAATTTATAGACTATCTATTCTTTTGTAATTTGAGCATACCCTCTGGGGAGTTTCCTCTCACCACACACACACACACACACACACACACACACACACACACAGACAGACAGACATGCAAACCAAGAGGCTTAACAAGGTTTTCAGCCAACAAAAATCAATCTTGCCTGTTCCAGAAGTGTTTACTGTTATGAAAATCAGATTTTCTCCGTATCATTATAGTAACAAAATTAGATTTCCTTTAAAATATTTCACCTATTTTTGTCCACTTATTTGCTTTTATGGTTTCTTTCTTCCATTAATCTAAATGTGTGAGATTTTATTCTAGATTGCTCCAGATTCCAAGCAATTGTGATAAGAGTTTATTGTAATCTGTTTTGATTCCTTGATGGTTGAATACACTCAATATGCAACAAGAGGGTCACCATGCAGAAATGCCTTTCCAGTGAGTTTTGCCAAGAAGTTAATCTTAACATCAGGAAATATGGCTAGGCAAATGAAAAACTGTGACATTTTGTCCCTTGGGAGGGCACGTCAGCAACACTCTCCTCAAGTACTTGAAGCTAAGCCAGACTATTATTAGAGCAAATAATTGACTAATTTTGCAACATTCAGATCAGAAAACTTTTATATTACATGGATCTCCTTTTTAATGAAGTTGGAATTTTGGGTAAGTCACTCTTTAGAATAATGACACTACTTGAGTCTCCTTTCCCATGACTAATTACAGGATAATAAGAGTGTATTTTATACGTTCACGAACTTTTTTCCAGTTCCTCCAGTTGGCATGCTAAAGAGTTATTTGTAAATTGGCTTGAAAGTTGAGGGAACAAAACCAGGAGCAAGGATAGAAGGAGAAAGGAAATCTCCTTGGGAAAGGTTAAAATAAATTAAGTAGATCTGATTAGTAAAAGAAGACAGCTGCATTGTAAGAAGATGTTAAATGTTTTGTACAAATCATTTCATGTTGATTAAACAGTACACTGTAATTTCTTTTCTAAATTGAATGGGCTACAGTGAAAAATGGTATTTGGTCCACCCTGAACAATTACTTCTCTCTGAAGACCTTTACTACAAATTGAGAATTTTAAATCAGAGGAAGGAATAACAATGCATGGTGTCGCTTAGATACATTAGTAATAGAGACTCCAAATGGGTAAGTCTGGGGGCCACTTTCAAAGTACAGATAAACTAATGACCTGGGGCCAAATTTAACAAATTTCCAGAAGTGAAACCTGTGCTGGTATCATTTTATTGATATATTTGTGCCAAGGAGAGAGATTTTCATGGTTATGACGACTTGTGACTTGGGTTGTGGTTCTTGAATAAGTGCCCCTCCCCGGGTGGCTAGCAGTGGCTTTAACTTGGGAACGAGATGATGGTGAAGGGAGGTCAGGAATCAGATGGGTTCCCAGCTTCAGATGGTCAGTGGGGCCTTCACCGTTGTCTGCTGTTTTCTGTGGATGTAGCTTTCCTCCTAAGAGCAGAGGTGAGTGAAGGTTCTAGTCACCATCTTCCAACCTTGTTATCAAGCGTTGACAATGAAAGTAAGACTCAGAATTAATTCAGTCAGCAAATAAGCTTTGTTTAGCAAGGAACACAAAACCTGTCCCCGGAAGCTCAGGGAAGGCTCAGCTGCCTGTCCTCAGGCTCTCTGAAGGCCAAGACCACATATCAGAATCCTTAGCAATTTTGTGGAATCCAAGACCTAATGGGGTCGTAAGCATGGTGTCCAGACTCCTGTACTCTGCTCATGCCTGGGCAGGGGTGCCTGGGACATATTTCTCACCAATTCACAGAACTTGAAACTGCTCCCTTTGTCAACAAAAAAATGATTTCGAACACCATCTGTG
This sequence comes from Micronycteris hirsuta, assembly GCA_004026765.1. Lineage (NCBI taxonomy): Eukaryota > Metazoa > Chordata > Mammalia > Chiroptera > Phyllostomidae > Micronycteris > Micronycteris hirsuta. The sequence goes on from PVJI01005636.1 coordinate 27,298, forward strand.
CTCATTACCAAACCCTCTGATAGAGTCAGCCTGTGGCAGCTGAAGGCTCTGCATTGTGGGCTCTTGAAAAGGGTCTTTCAAATATGAAGGGACTGCCCCGGAGAGCACATTCCCAACTGGGGCACTTAACATGCTGGAGAGCCACTCCTTGGTTGTAGAGTAAGCCTGCTTTGTGCACACACGTGTATTTTACCAAATCTTGGATGCTGTCACCTGTGAGACACACCACTGTTTTATGTATCCCCAAGAAAGAAGACAAATCCTTCCAATAGAACTCACAGGGCTTGTCACTTTACTTTTTTTTTTTATTTATTGAAAGAGTCTTTTTAGATTAGATTTAGGTTTTCACTATATGTTGAGCATGTTCATAGAAAAAGAAGAAAAAATATAGATGAAGAATTGCTTCCAGTTTTCCTAAAAAACAAACAAAATCCTTCATATCCAAAACATGACTTTTTTCAATCACTCTCTTGACTTAAAAAGTCTTTTTTCCCCCTTAACCCAGTGCAGTTCCTTGTGCCGTTAAGTGTCATGGGGGTGATCGTACCTGCCGATACCCGCGGGTGACCACTACCCAATGCGTGTATGAATCTCATACCGAGACACGCAGGGAAAGAGAGACCGGGGCCATGTGGCTTGCCCAGCCAGGGTTTTTATCAGGGGCATTAGCACACATTTACATTGGATTGATTATTCATGGGATTAAGCAGAACAGGGGTAAAATTACTCATTAGCAGGGCATTAGGATGTAAATTCAGGTCCGGTGGCAGGCAGGACCAGGTTAATGTAATATGCAGGGCACAGCAAGCCAGAGTTTTTTAAGATACATCTTTGCCAAATTCCTATTAGAGAATTCCCATTCCACAGACATGATCCACACTTGCTCACACGGGAATCACATGGAGCTGTGCTCAAAACGTGTAAATTCCAGAACATGTGTGTTGAAATCACTGCCACAGTTAAGGACAGTGATGATGTACCTTTTCTTAGAGTAACTGAAAGCCGTCGGCGCTGGCTCCGACTGGCTCTGTCAGAGTGCAGCCCCTGCAGCGGGGAATCCGGGTGCTGTGGTGCCCTGAAGTTTAAAACATTGGGGAAGGGATGCTTTAAAAAAAGAACATAAAATTGCAAGTAGAAAATTAAGTGTAATCGTGATTATTTGGAATAAGAAAAACAAATATTACAAAACATTACAAATTCGTGAAGTCAAATTTTACAACCAAAGCGTGTCAAATACCATACACATTTCAAAATACCAAAACAGTAACACAAATACTGTCATAAGTTGCCGGCTTGACTCGCCTCTATGATGCTACTTCCCTACATTTTTTGGCTGCATTCTTAGCGATTGCAACATTGTATTGAGATATGCAATAGTTACCAGATCTGTTCAATAGGAGAAGCAGTCTTGTCATGGGAACACTTGACTCTCTGGACCACTTCACTGCTCTAGTACCGTTTCGTATGCACTTCATCTGAGACCGCCAGAGTCTGTTAGGACAAGATGCTATCGTTACACTAAAAAGCCCTCTTGTGTGTTGGAATGTGTAAACTCCACCCACAGACAGGCTTGTAGTACTTGTATTTTAAAGCGCTGTTACACGTTTGTCCTCTTAAAACAGAGGAATTCTAATAAGCTGTGTGATTTTCATGAAAAGGTATGGTTTGTTTCTAGTTGATAACTAGAATTTCATTTCATTTTTGAGTTTCTCCAGAGACGAGAACTTCCATTTGCTTTGGGACTGATGACAACAATTTCACACCTTTGTTGGCTGGAGGAAATTTGCATAGACTAGCTCTTGGCTTCATACATTTCCAGCCTTGTTTTCCCTCCAGTACTCCTCTGTTTGCGGTGTTGGAGCTGTATGAGTCTGCGTCAGCTGCCATAACAAAACCCACGGACAAGGCCGCTGAAACAAGAGATTTATTCCTCACATTTATAGAGTTTGAAAGTGCAAGGTCAAAGGGTCCCCAGGGTTGGTTTCTCCTGAAGCCTTTGTTCTTGGATTGCAGATTACTATCTTCTTGCTGCATCCTCACATGGCCTTTTCTCTGTGCATATTTATCATTGGCACCTCTTCCTTCTTCTGTAAAGGACACTAGTCCTTCTAAACTATGGCCCCACTCTTATGACCTCATTTAACCTTTACTACCCCCTTAAAGGCCCTGTCTCTAAGTGTAGTTGCACTGGGGACATGGCTTCAGCCTAGGAATTTGCATGGGACACAATTCAGTCCATTACAGGGGCCGCAGGTATGTTTGGGTTGGAGTACAACCTCTGGCCCTACACCTTAGTGCCGCGCGGGGTAAGGTGATGCAGTGCATGCTGGGGAATACCTGGAAAACATCATTCCTATAATGAGATGGCTAGCGAGGACTTTGTTAAACTTCTAAGCAAGCTTGAGCTATGAAAACATCATCAAACCTCAACTACCAACAAAATGCCCTGTTTCTCCTGATCAACTTCCTCATAAAAAGGGCCCTGAGAGGCTGCAGCCACCTCACCACTACCGGACATGAGGGGAAACTAGGTGGGGACACCTCAGAGTACAAGGACGTGCTTGTCTTCCCCAGGGTTGGTTAGTATTTTACCTTTGCAAGTTTTACTTCTACAAGTACATTGCTGGGAGGCATCTCAGGGCCTTGGTAGGTCCCATCCAAGCAAGGGGTCCCAAAGCTTAAGCTTTATTAGTTTCTTGGTAAGTCTATCTCTGGGAACCAACTATGGGAAAATTCTGGAACACACTGGTTCACCATACCCCAACTCCTCCCTACAACCATTTGGCTTCCAGGGATTAAAAAGTATTCTCCTTCACCTGCAGGATTTTCTTCTAAATTGCTAACATCTAACCTGAAATGAAAAAAATTTTTTTTCAAGTTAAACATTTTGTTTTGAAATAACTATAGATTCACATGCTGTTGTAGAAAATAATAGAGAAAGACCCCGTGCAGGTTTTACTGCTTCCCCTAATGGTGGGACCTTGCAGAAGGACAGTACGGTATCACAACCAGCTACAGACATTGGAACAGTCAACACAGACACTCTCCAGCCCCGTGGGGACCCCGCCCACTGCCCTTTATAGCTGTACCTCTCCTCCCAGCCCATCCCTCCTTAACCCTTGGCAACCACTAATCTGTCCTCCATTTCCAAAGCGTGGTCATTTTCAGAATGTTATATAAGTGGGTCACACAGCATGTAGCCTTTTGAGGTGGTTTTGCTTTCCCTGCTCAGCGTAAGTCTCTAGAGATTTGTGCGATTTGTCTGCCATCGTCTCCCCACCATTCAGGGTCTTTTACATTTGTTTTAAATAAATGTCTAGGATTTTTAATTGTACTTAGTGGAGGGAATTGGGAAAAGTACGTCTATTTCCTTATTGGCAGCAAAAGTCCACTCTGCAGTTTTCGATGCCAATAGTTTTGATGTCGGCTCATATGCAGACAATGACAACGACAAAAGAACAGCTGCCTGGTCAGGACCAGAGTCAGAGATGGTAACATGTGAAGAAAAATGTCTTAGAATAAAATACAGTATATTCTCTAGCCTCGAACAAAGCATCTCCGTGTAAGTTATAGACCATATAGCAGGTAATCTTTCAATTATCCGTACTTTACGGCTCACCAGTATTCTGTTCTCCTCACTTCTGTTTCCTAGTCTAAAGGCATTAAAATCACCAGGATATTAAACTTGGCTAACATTTAGCAAAGCGACTGAGAGGTTTGTGCACACAGTTTGCATTTCCTAGAAGCAGGCTCTGTGAGGGAGTGGAGCCTGCAGGATATTTATTCGGGTGAGTCCTGGGCATCAGCCTCTGCGAGAGAGGCAGCATGTGGTAGAGGGACAGGTCAAGCTGTGATAACAGACTGAGTGATGGCCTCAGCTGACCCCATGTGGAGCTCAGGGACTAGGGTGACCCCTCAGAGTGGTCCAGAGCTGGATGGGGCCGTTCTGGGGAGGGGTGTACAGTCATCCAGGCAGCTGTCCTGAGGGGACTGACCACTGAGGGCTATCTGCCCACACCCCTCTAAGTTACTGGGCAGCCTGCTCTTTATTGAAGGGGCTCCAGGCAGTGCCTCGCAGTGCCCTCCACTGCGCGGCAATGCGTATGCATACATTAAAAATACATTCTTTAGAGCGTTTTACTATTTGGGGTGCATACTCAAAGAGTTGGGCGACAGTCCTAGGAAGGTGATTCCTTTTGTGGGAACATAACGACAATATCTCAATTAACAATGAATCGTAAGTTCTGAGTAGTTGGTCTGAGTTTATTGGTCTTTAAGGTGGCTTTTTTCCTCCCTAAAAATAATGACTCTCCTCTATTTGGGGTTTTAGATTAATACTCAATTTATTCAATTAAAACATGTGAAAAGTCTTGTTTCTCTTAAGCTTAGAAGTCCCACTTATAAATCTTATTGTTTTTTTTTATAAATCCAGTGAACTTTAATAATCCTACTCAAGGGTGCTTTTGTTAGTGTTCCAGTTGAACATACAAAAACTACATAAAATAATCAGCCCCATTTACAACTTGGTTAATTAAATTCCTTTAAACATTTTAACTGCATTTATAAATATAATGCATTTGACTTCTCCTCTGTAGTCAGTGTAATAAATTAAACTTATGGGATGTGGTAAATCTCAAGTTCTCTTAAGCATCCCAACGCTGTTTACAAACCTAGCCAAATTCTCCTAAACCTTTCAGCTTAACATCTCAAGACTAACATAAATCTCACATTTTAATGAAATCGCCAAGGCAAGCTGCTCATTCTGATAGACCCAGTTATCCAAGAACACTGTAAACACCAAGCACACAGGTTGCACCTCGGTGTGACATACAAGCATTGATACTCTGACCTTCTGCTGGGAGCTGGCCTATTCGATGGTAGGAAACTCTTAGGTTCTTTTAGTGGGTGGTGATGACTGAGGCAGGTTATAGAGAAAGCAGGTCTCAAACCAAACTCTGCCCTCTATGTGGATGTTATTAAACAAACTCTTATTATCAAGTCCATGAGCTCAGTGACATCCAGGTCTCTGTTTTGTGGGTGATCTGACCACATTGCACAGAACGTTCATTGAGGAAGAGAGGACGTTATCCACAGGCCAGACTTCTCCCAACTCAGTGGCTGGGTGCAGGAGTCTTTTTTTTTTTTTAAGATTAATTAATTTGTTTTTAGAGAGAGGGGAAGGGAGGAAGAAAGAGAGGGAAAGAAACATTGAGGTGCGAGATAAACATTGATTGCCTCTCATAATTGGGGACCTGACATGCAACCCAGGATGTGCCCTGACTGCTAATTGAACCCGTGACCTTTAGCTTTGCAGGGTGATGCCCAACCCACTGAGCTACACTAGTCAGGGCAGGGTGCAGGAGTTGTAAGACATCAAATATTGGTGGCATTACCTACTGGGTTCCTCTTCTCTCCTATTTATGAACCGTGAGGACTGTTAGTAACACATTTTATTCAGTGATATAGCTTGAATACCACAAAGTTCACTGACAAAATCCTTTTTCTGACCTTCTCTATGTTAATCAGAAAATCCTTGGCTATCGATGGAGATTTGGGTGGCTGAAGCTCTTGCTGTACCCATCTTGGTGTGTGGGTTGCTGGTGAGAATGCTCACCCCAGGCTGCAGTTCTCCATGAGGCCATTGACTGTGCCTAAGGTGTCACTTAAACCAACATATAACATTGCATGTTTACATGAAAGTAATTTAAGGTAGAGTATAACATATTAACACCTTCCAAGGGTTAAATGATACCCAAAAAGTAGTTTTAGCATTTGCTAATGGACTGAATTGTGCACCCCCCAAAAATTGTTATGTTGAAGTTCTATTGAATTATGATTGTATTAGGAAGTAAAGTCTTTGGGACATGACTAGGTTTAGATGGGGTCACAAGGGTGGGGTCCCAATAATGGTATTAGTGCCCTCGTAAGAAGAGACAGCAGAGAGCTTCCTCCTTATTTCTTTCCACATAAGTACACAGTGAGAGAACACAGTCTGCAAGCCAGGAAGAGGGTCTTCACGAGGATCAGACCATGTTGGCACCTTAATCTTAGACTTTCACCCCTCAGATCTGTGAGAAATGAACTGCTGTTGTTGAAGCCACCCAGATTGTGGAATTTTGTTATGACAGCCTGAGCTGAGTGGTAGACTGTTCCCGGTATAGTGGGGTCCCCACCCTAAGCAGAAAGATGTTGCTTCTCTTTGAGGAAATTTTGCATGGGATCTGTGCCCTGGATGCCCAGGTCTTCTTGTGCTTCAGATGGACATATGAAACCTTTATAGTCATCCATTAGGGGACTTTTGGGACTCCCACAGATGGCATCTTTCAGATAGGGTGATCTTACAGCTCATGTTCTAATGGTTCAAATTAACTCTCACCAATTATCAAAGTAACTGAGTTGAGCAAAGCCCTCAGCTTCACTGAGATTGCGCTTCCTTAAAATATTTTTTTAATCTTTATTTTTTCCATTACCATTTATCCCCTTATGCCCTTTCCCCCCAGCAATCATCACACTGTGGTCCATGTCCATGAGTCCTTTTTCCTTTTTGTTTAATGCATGAAACAAAATACATAGGATTATAAAGGAAATCAATTTTGTTGCATATAATCAGCAAATATATATGTATTAGATTGGTGATTTAGTGATATGCAGGCTTCTTTATTACCACATTAAAAGCAAGCCCCGAGCTCTCACGGCAGGTCTGACAGCTACCTGACAGCTACCTACTACCTGCAGTAGCGATGAGAGTAGTGATGTTGAGATACCTGCACAACTGTGCGGTGACACAAAAGTACCTGTGCTTTCTCCTGGCCATGCTGTCTCTGAGACTACTGTGGTTTGTTGCCTGCTCTCACATTCGAAGGGAATGCTAAATTTCCATCAGAGGATAGTGAAAATAAAGATGTGTTTTTTCCTCCCATTTAAGTTTATGAATCCCCTTAATTCATAGTGCCCAAATAACGTCTAAGATTCTGTGATGTGAAGGTACATGCATAATACATAGGTGTGAGGCAGGCCAGAGGCTGGGAAAGGTGACTTCCTAAACAAGAGCCCACGATATTCTTTGTCTGTCAGTGGGAAGGGCTCCCAGAGAGTGTGAAAATGAGGAAGTTCCTCTCAAAAGGGCGCACGTTCACCGGAGAGGCAACTCCTGTGATACCGGGAAGCAGTATGACGTTGTGTTCTTATGCCCACAGGCAAGGTGAGCATTGGTGCGGCTCCTTTTGGGTCTGGACTTCTCTCAGATGCTTGCAGGCAGACGGGGTGTGAGTTTCCTGTGAAAGTGCATTGGGTTAAATATGTCAAGTCCTGACTTATCACCCACAATGCAATGGACCGGGGGGATGATTTAACACAGCTCTCAATGGCATATTTAAGATTTATGTGGATAATCATTTGATGGTGAGAATGATAAATTATCACATCTATTATTGCACATAGAAAGCTCCTTCATGAATTCTCTGGGTTCTCACAATTCTACCCTATGCTTGAGATGAGGTAAACAGTTTTCAGGTTTAATTAGAGAGTATTAGAAAGGTAAATTTAGGAGGTGTAAAACATCAATAGCACTGTGTATTAAAATTAAAAGAAAAAAAATGGAGGACACTTGTTCTCCAATACAGGTAAATCTGCTCTAGACAGTGATCTCAGCAGGGTTCGTGTGAGCAGCGAGCATGTCGAGGGGGTTTGCATACGGCAGTCATTTCTGGATAATTCTGTGGCTTCACAACACAGCCTTGGTGGAAGCCAGCTGGTGGGACCGACTCCTGAGGGACTGTGGGGTTGATACAAGGACCTGTGAGTCTCTCTCTCTGCATGTATTCTACATTTTTCCAATTATGTAGTTCTCACTAAGTTTCTTGGTATTCAAGGGGATCCTTGAAAAAGCTAGAAACCATTGCTCTAGAGGATAGGCAATTATTTCCATGGAAATGTGATTTCAAATTTATTCGCAGCAAATTTCAAGAGACACCAGCATGCTCAGCTACTTACATAACCCATTTCAGAGGTATGGTTTATATGGAACAGCATACTCAGTTTCACATTCAAAACCTTATTTTCATATCTTTTTTATTTCTTTACAAAAAAGTCCTTAATATAAAAACAATAGAATCTCAGTTTCTAAGTTCTGTTTCAATATTATTTTAAAACTATGTTCGTAGATAAGCTTAAGTTTGTAGCTAGAAACTGGCCATAAAAGTTTCAGGCTGCAATGGTTTCTAAGGAAACCATGGCATTTAAATTTGAGGTCAAATTAAATAAAACAAGGGAAGAAATTTAATGAAGGCTTTTTGCTCACCTTTGAAAAAGATAATGGGGAAATTTATCAGAGAAACACAGTCGATCTGTATGATGTTTTTATGAGGTAATTTATTTATGCTGAGATATATATATCTGATGGAATTTGGGGGTCTTATAGTTTTCTGGAACTTTCTTAAGGGGAAAATGAAAGATATCCTTTCAATTAGTTGTTTTGTCTGCTATGGGAGTGGCCTATTTGTGACTGCAGCGGAGAAAAGCATCAGGTAGCCAGCAGGGGGACGGCCGGTTGCCAGAAGGGCTTTGAAGACACGGAAATACCTCCAAGTCCCCAGGTTCTTCTGGAGCTTGGCATCTGACCTGGGAAGCTCAAGGTAAGAACCCAGATTATGGAAAAGGAATTTTCTCTCCGAGCTTGGAGATTAATTTGATCTCCAGTGTTAGAGGCCAGCTGGGTCAACAGGGTCAGACCACCTGAAGATAAGGAACAGCTATGGTTTGCCTTTCGGGAGCATTTCCGCAGCCAGTCGCCCACCCTGTGGAAGCACAGGGATCTCACATGTGAGAACCACACTACCGAAACAAGCTTGCAGCCCAAAGGCTCCCTGCTCTACTCTCTTCTGTTGTTCTACTGCTGAGGACTTTGTGGGAATTCCACATGAGGGGCCTGGGTCTCGGCAGTGGCCGTACAGAGGAGGCTGTGAAGTGTGAGCATTGGGACAACCTGTTAGGTAGAGCTCGGGTCTGCTGCTGGAGCGAAGAGTTGACAGCGAGGTGTGCTCAGCACGTAAGCTCATGCAGGATAAGACACGTTTTCAGAATTAGGTTTATTGAGGGATCATTCAGCAGGCCAGCCACTGTGTTGTCCTCTGCAACTTCTAAACAGAATGAGAAGAATTAGCAGGCTCCTGGGTGGCTGAGGTTGGCTCTGAGAGCTGGCTGGTGCTAGAGGATATCTGTGGACCCGGGTTGGATCCAATGATGTGAAAAGGCCAACAGATCAAGAGATTGCCGTTAGGCCTTATGAAGCTGACATAGTAATACGTTTAAGAACTAACCAGGGAAAAAGTCTTGTTCCTTCTTATAGAGCCTCTTCCATCTTTTGGGGCCAGCCACCTCTCTCTTTGACTTTGGACAGCCCCCTATCCTCGAAAGCTGTCTGGAGCACGCCTCGGTTCCCAGGATCCCACGTCCGGACCTGATTTTCTTGTTACTTAAGGTCTTGAGAATGAAGGAACTAGGGGGCCATTAGGCCATTCGCTTGTTTCCTGTCTATTCTTCAGGTACCAGAGCAGAGGGACTCATTAAGGGTGCACTTAGTAGAGGCATTATCAATGAAGAGCAAACATAAGTTAATTAAAGTACATCTTGCTAAGCAAAGGCAATTGTTTCTTTGATTGTAATTACTGATTTTGTGGGGAGGGTGAAATGAGACGAGAGGCCTTAATTTAGGTAGCAGCTGGACATTATGTCGCTCAATTATGCTCCTTAAAAACAATGAATTTGGAAGTACAAATGAGATTAAGTTCCCCCAAAGGTGAGCTCTTCCTTGAAAACCAACAACAGTGAGTGTATGTCAGTGAACCACAGTAGGGAGGGCTGGAGCCTTATACGTGTTTGACTCACCAGTTCTACTAATCTGATCAGCTGTGTGCTTTCCCAGTGGGCTGCAGGCGCTTTGGGGAGCAAAATAAATCTGTCTTGGCCTTTGCATTTTTATGAATTCAAAATACTTGACCCTGAAATATTTGTTGAAGGAATGAGTGAAGGCAGGAACGAGACAGGCCAGTTTGGTTCAGTTAAGGTCAAGTTTGCAAGCACTTGCTACAATAGTTCTAAGTAAAATTTAGACGAAGGAGACATTTGATTTTCATCTCTCCTGTGAAGCTATCCTTACATCTTCAGTCAAAGGTTCATGGTCCTCACCGATCCCACTGAAGTGCCATCGACTGCCCGCTCTCCTGATTTATTTCCTCACCTGTCTTTCCTACTCCTGTCGATTCACAAATTCACAGAGATAGCAAATATATATAAATGCAGAGTGACGTGAAATAATAAGCTAGCTCACTAACCATTGTTTCTCATCTCTAGGTCTTGTCTGCTCCAAGAAAGGTGGCCTTCTCAGTGCCCACCTTCTCCCCTGATACAGGGGCCACCTCTCTCCCTGCTAAGATGTCTGGACTCCTTGAAGTCTAGAGCCAAAGAGCAAAATCACAGGGGAGATGAAATGTGTCCTCTTCTGCCAATTCCTGGCTCATTTTTTGGAAGGGTTCAATTTTTTTTTTTCCTCTGAGAAAATTTTAACATTCTCTTATGTATTCCACACTGGCAAAGATGTTTCTTAAGGGAAACTGTATCTAATAACAGTAGGTAGGGTAAGAGCTCAGAAGAACATTTTTATACAAGAGAAACACACATGACCTGCATTCTACAGAGTGGTGTTTCCCTCAAGGAGGCAGACATTGGTTCGGGGTGGGGAGTGAAAATAGATAAGACATGGCTCGTGGACTTGTAAAGGGCTGTAGTGCAGAAACAGATACACAGCACACTTGTTCCATGAAAGGGGGCGACTAGGAAAAGGCCAATAAATCTCCTTGTGGGGGAGGGGTGATGATGAAAAAAGGCTGAGAAACACTGATCTCCTTAAAGTGAGGTCATTGATTCACCAAGCGTTGAGGCCAGCCTCATATTCACACTTCTCTAGAAAGCTCTCCTTTTTTCTGCAGTCTGTTGTGATATCTTCTGAATTCGGCTGAGGCCCCCTGAGGGAGATTAGAGAAAGCAGCTGGAGTGTGGGGCTGTGGGCTCCAGGGTGGCTCACCGACTACAGGACATGCCGTGGTTGTTCTTGGGGAGAGCTCCCTAGGTGCTCTAGAGTAAGTGGGGAAGCCCGAGTTAGTGGGGCCTCATGGCCATACAACCCGAAGGGCCAGAGCAGAATCATAAATGAGAGATGGAGCCTGTGATCAGGGAACAGACATGCACTTGTGAGAAGGCAAGGCATGTCTTCACTACAAACACCTTTGGGGGTTTCGCTTCTTTCGTATTGTTGTGTTGGTTGACTTCAACACATAGTGTTGGAACATTTATTCATATCTTTGGTTACTCATTCAATGGGCATTTATTAAGTACCTACTGTGTGCCAAACAGTATTCTGGGTACTGGATACATAATAACAAACCAGAAGGACCCAGTCTCCAGTCTCTGGAGTGTAATCCTTGAGGGGAAGCCAGGCAGTCAGCTTATAAATAAATAATAGCAGCAGATTGTAATGAAGTTTTGTGGTAAAACTGGGTACAGGGACAAAGGGAGATCGAGTGCTTCTTCAGATCAGGAGGTCAGGATGGACTGCTGTAAGAAGAAGTCAGGGGAAGGACAAGAATTGCACCAGCGGGGGCCAGTCTGGGAGAGGTGCATTTATTGCCAGGAAATATTCCCGCACATGTTGCAAATGCCCTTGGGGGGAAGGAACATGACCAATGGCTACATGATGAAGAACAGACTGCAGAGGGACAGGAGTGAGCGGAGGCCATTGTGGCAGTGAAGGCCACAGAGGGTGGCGTGGCCGTGGCAAGATGCGGATGGATGCAGGTTAAGTTCTGGAGGTAGAGCCTCCAGGGTTTGATGTGGGCGTGAGGGAAATGGAGACAGCAAAGTGGTCCTAAGCCTTTTCATTTGTGATACTAACTAATGGAAAGAATCATGCTTAGATGGGAAGGACTGGAGGATGAGCAGGTCTAGGGGAAAAAAAGTTTTATATTCCTATTCATATGCATGTGGAGATGTCAGATAGTCAAACACACAAATCAAGAGTTCAGAGAGGTAGAGTGTGAGGATAAATTTAGGAAACCTAAATTGTAGCCAAGGACACGAGGGAGAAAATCATCCCACACTGCTTGCTTAAGGAACCACTCTTGGCAAATTTGGCACGTTCACCTTCGTCACTGCCTGGCCTTCCTGTGGGGAGTAACGAGTATGGACCAGAGTAGATGATAAATTCCTACAGTTCGGGGTCAGATCTCGTACAGGGTTGTGTCTTCACAGGTAGGAGCTCAGACATGTGGAAACTCTTTCATTGTGTATTATTGTTCAGAGAGAAACCTGATTTTTTTTCTCACTGTAAAATGCCAGAGGGTTCTTTGCCCTGGCTTTGCATGAGTGTCAGGCCATCATAGCCCCTGCCCCTCTCTGAGTGTCCACTGCCCGCCCCCGGCCATTATCAGAGGAAGGTGAGGATGTGCTGTGCTCCTTGCCTTGCCTCTTAACCAGGCCTCCAGTTTTCTCACCTGATGCAAAACCGAACAAAACCAAACGAAACCAAACGAAACGAAAAGAAACGAAACGAAACGAAACCAAACCAAACCAAACCAAACCAAACCAAACTTAACCAAAAAAGGCAAATGAGACTCAAATCCGACTTAGAAAACAAGCGCGGAGGGGATAACTCTCCCCTTCCCTTTATTTCTCATATCCAAAGAGCTAACTCTTTGTTTTCCTTTGCTGGAGGTGAAATGAACGTTTTCCCCTTTCTGTTTGCGACGTTTACTCAGCAACTCCTTAGCAATGGTGTGAGATTACAACTCGTCTCAGGGAACCTGATGAACTGCTCATCAAGGATGTGGACGTATAGTTCTTCCCCTCCTAACACTTCTGACAGGGCCGAGGAGGAGAAGGGCTGGGGCGCTGGCAGCCACTTAGGAATGAGAAAATGTTTTTCCCAGGAAAGACTCCTAAAGGCACGCGTAAGCCTTCATCATAAAGGATGAAGATTCTGTGCAGAACATCTTGGAAATGTTCTAAGCAGACACGCAGCGGTGTTCTTTCGCAATGGTGCCCATTATTCTTAATAATCCTAGGACGGGCTTCTGGAGAAGATACAACACTCAGCAGAAAATGAAAAAAATACATAGCTTTAATCATCACGGACTGTGTCCATTGGGTAAAGTCTTAGCCTTTTCTGATTAGAAGTCTAAAGTTTGGATGCATAATATCATCTCTATGAAATTCTGTCCTTCTGGGATGACTAGCCTGATGGGATAGTCTTTGGGCTCCCAGCCTTGCCAGATTCCCATACATTCTGTAGCACCAGCAATTTGATAAAATTAATTCTCCGGTTTCTTGGTCCCAGTATCTAGGAATCAGAGAAATCAGAGGTATGAGAAGGGGAGGGTCTGGCATGCAGAACCAAGGTACTCAGAAGCTTATTTATCCTTTTCGGATCCATGCATTTGAGACTCTGGCCCAGCATAGACAAAATTTTCTGACCAAGGAGAAAGAATGCTGTCTGTAGTGGAGAAGGGAGGCCCCTATTCTGTAGCGGTGAGTGAGGGCAACTGGAACAGCAACTGGATCTGCTTCGAGGGGTCACCATGTCCATGGCATGGGTGGCTCTTAGAGTTTGAAAGGAAACTGGCAGCATGTGGGGATGAGGAGAAAGCCAGTGGAAATCTCGCAGGGCCACAGGTAGCTCTATCCTATTGCTCCATCCCATAGGATCCTGCTAGAGATAGTTCGTGGGATATAGTTCACTTCACGTAATGACTTTAATGGGATGCAAACAAATTTCTGTTATAATTACTCTCCCCTTTAGACTGTTAATACAATTTCTCATGTACATTTTAACAATTTGTTTAAAAATACATTTAGTTCTGAAAAAACAAAGCATCCTTAAAAATAAAAAATGGATTTTACTTTACAGATCTCTTTAAAAACGTATGAAACTAAACTAATAGAAATAGTTAGTGGGCATGAGAAGCTGTAAGACCTAATTAACACACACACACAGACACAGCAAACACGCAAGATACACAGCATCATTTACACAGAATAGCAAACAAGTGATTGCCTTAAAGAAAATTTCTAAAGCTTGCCAAAAGTAATGGAATCTTCATGGTTTTGAAACGGTTAATCAAGGCTCTTGTTGCATGGCTAACGCGATAAATGGTATGCATATAGCGCCCCGCCCCCAGAAGGAAAGTTGGCTTTGTTAATAGGTTAAACAAATCTGTTGTATATCTTATATTTCTGATATCCTTTCTTAAATATTTGATTTTGAAACAATCCATTTACTACTGTCTCCCTGTAGGAATGACAAAACTCTGGTTGAAAGCTGTAGGTCATTGCCCAGGGACTCACAGTGACTGCAGCTACCCGCTGAGCTGCCCGAGCCCTTGGTCCTTCTCAACACACCAGGTCACGAACCAGGAGTGATGCATAATGTATATATATTGATAAAGCTCTGTATGCAGAGGCCCCAAAGCAGACATTAATAAATGTAACACACTTGAACTTGCTTCTCAGCGGAACCCTGCAAATAAAGATCTTCTCCATAGCTGAGTGCAAATCCAGCCCAGGAGCCCATGGTCACCCATCAGATAAGATGGCCATGCCCACTGTGACTCCTGCCAGTTTGGCTAGTTGAAGACATCTACAACCTGGGGGAGAGAAGGTGGTGATAAGGGGACATCCATCCCAGGACAGAAGGTCCCTGGTGTAGGAGAAGCTGCCACACACCAGGAATCAGGAGGCTGGGTTCTAGACAGGTCACCAAGAATTAACTCTCTGATCTTGAGTCAGTCACTTAATTTCTTTGGACCTCATTTTCTTGGACCAAACTGAGAGATTTGGATTAAATATTCTGTAAATTTGAAGTCTAAATAATTCTCTAATTCCTTCCTCAGAATCCCACTGTTTACCCCACCCCTCACCCCACTTCCTACTCTGCCCCCCTTCAACAGAAAGTTATAGCCTGGAGGAAAGCCTCTAACTAAGTCAGTGGCGTGGAGGAGACGAAAGGGCGCTAAACCGTCTCTGCAGCTAGGTGCTCATCTATAGGGCAGGAGGTGCCCCTTATACCATCTGCCAGGTGTGGCACTGTCTTTGCGAAGCCAATGTGCCAGCATTCTGGAGACCTAGTGCATCATACGAGACCTGTAGCCCTCAGCATTATGGGGGCCTTTCTGGATTCTTTCTGATGCCATGTGTATTTATAGAAATTGTGCAATTGCTTTGTCATGTGATATATTTCAAGTTATGTCAGCATCAGGATATATGTTACCTGAGCAAAAATTGCTCTCTAGGAGAATTAAATTATTTTTTATATTCGTATGCCATATTTAATAACCTGTATGTCCATCTAGAGTGCTTCTGGATTAGGATCCAGTCCATTTTTATAGACATTGGGTTAGAAACTTGGAAACTGCTATTTATTTAGCAGGTCTCCATATGAAGTCCATCTTATGGGAAAAAAAAAGGAACAAAACTCTTCTCAACAATAATTGAATTTTCTCTAAGGTTTTTAACCACCATTACATGGGATTGAAGGCTATAAAAACTTCTAAATTTTAGATATGCTGCAGTTAAACCAATAGACTAAAACCTAGTTTGAATTATAGCTGTGAAGCTGCATCATTCTAGAAATAATTCCAGGGCAAATGCCATAAAAATGATTTTTTTTTTTGACTTAGGCTTTTCCCCCCAATTTCCTCTCCACGGTCTTATGACATGTTATGGCAGTTCATAATGAAATTACAACTGGTAAAATGCACTAGCCAAACATTTATTCATATGCTCAAATCAGTATTGATTGAAAATGTTTTAAATTTCCTATCTGTTTTGTCAATAGTATTAGGTTTCTTCTTAGCATGGACTTTTGTGCTATATTCTTGGCTTTATCCCTGTTTATCACTGTAATTGATCAATCAAGTATTAGTTCCAGTTGACTGCCATTCATTAAGACTTCTTCAACATTTCCCAGAGAAAGTAAACTCCTATCTGCCATGTATTTCAGATACTCAGTATGAATTCCATGAGACCCAGAAATGAAGCTGAAGTATTTAAAGGAAGAAGATTGGATCTTAAAGACATGATCCGAAGCCACTCAGAGAGAAAAGCACACTTGCTAACTTGAAAAACGATAAAATGTATCAGGTAAGTCACACACCAGATGCTTTAATTACAGACACTCTAGGAGAGCTTTGTGACCTCACAGTCACACAGTGTTCAATGTAACAGGCACATGCTGTTGGACGTTCTACACAGCCTAGTGGAGACCCTGCTTTACGGGTGCTTACAGTAGAAATCGGCCTTCTTTTTACTTATGTTAGCTCAAATTAGGTGCATGGCCTAGAGAAACAACACTCTTGGAGAACCCACAAGCCATGGTTCACATGTCAGGAACTGCTAGTCTGCCGGGTGACCATGTCCCTCTTCTGGGCAGGACAGATCCTGATGAGGACCCATCACCCGGTTGATTTTCCATGGATGTCAGCCGGACAGCAGAGAAGGCCGTTGTATGGCTGAAGACAGAATTGTCCAAGTGAGGAGCACATGGTCCTACCACCAACACCATTGCTGGAAACTCTCGCTTCCTTTAACACTTGGTCACAAAATGCCTTTCCAGACGGTTTATGTTCAATTGTTCCTTGTCCTAGTGCACCTTAACATTCTTAGGCCATCAATAAAATAAGATAAAAACAAAAGTAAACAAAAAATGAAACAATACATTCTTTGTTTTATTTATCACATGCATTAAAGTTTAGCTGACAACCCCAGCTCTAAAAGGCAACATCTTTAAAAAATAAAACAAGATTTGCCTATGTGACATTGTGACATAATAAGAGATACGGTCTTTGTTCTCAGTTCCTGGTGCAGATCCCCTAACACCTGTGGGATTTCCTAATAGAGGTGAGAGGAGTAGCTTCCATTATTTGTAATAAAGCCCTTCATCCACTCTTGAGCTTATGCTCATGAAGTGACCAAGAGGGTGGAGCCAACCATGTGATTGGAGGGTCAGGGCTTTCAGCCCTGCCCCCTGGAATGATTTGACCAATCGTGCCTGTGCGATCGAAGCTCCGCCAAACCCCTAAACGAAAGGGGCAGAAAGCTTCTGGGTCGGTGAACATGTGGAGGTGCTGGGAGGACAGTACACCTGGGGGTGGGGGGGTGTATGGGAGTCTCTTTCCCGCCTTCCCCTCATACCTTCCCCTGTACATCTCTTCCATTTGGCTGTTCCTGAGCTGTGTCCTTTGTAAGTAGAGTGATCTGTTGAGTTCTGTGATCTCTTGTAGCAAATTACAGAATCCCAGAAGGGAGTCATGGGACCCCTTTATGTATAGCCAGTCAGTTGGTTGGAAGTACCAGAGGCCCAGACTGCTGTCTGAAGTGTGGACAGTCGTGTGGTGCTGAGCCCTCAACTGCGGGGGGTGTGGTAACTCCTGGTGATTGGTGTCAGAATTGCTTGGTGTGAAAAACCCACATACGTGGTGTCAGAAGTGCTGTGAGAAGGAAACAAGAGTTTTCTTTTAGCCTAGACACAGGTTATGCTTTTTTCCTCGGTGTCTGTTTTGGGATATTTTTTGACTGTCAGTGACAGACATGCAACTCAAATGAATTTAAGATATATTTTCTATATTAGAGAAGTCCAGAGGTGTCTAGGTTTGAGGGCAAAGGTAGTGACATCAGGATGTTGCTTCTTTACCTTTTGAATCTGCTTCCTCCCCAAATTGCCTCTTTCTCAGGCAGGTTCTCCAGGTGGTGGCAGGGACAGCTGCTGGGGTACCTGGGCTGCCATCTTACTGGTGATGAAGTGAGCAATCCATGGAGAGTGTCTCCTTTCAGATGAGTCCAGCCAAGTCCCTGTGGGGGTGTGGGGCTGCCTTTTGGCTTAGGTGGGCATCTGTGCCTGAAGCAATCGCCATGGCCAGGGGCTTGTGTTTCTCAGATGGGCCAAGCCTGAGTTGTGTCCTGTCCCCTACGGCAGGAGGAGAGGACAGCCTCAAATCCATCTATTGGAAAGAGTTCCCTTTAAGGGGTTGTGTTCCTGGAAGAAATTGGAGGGAAGGGAGAGTGGGAGGATAAAAACTATCATTACAGCAGCCTACCCCACCAACCTTCTGGAACGAAGCAGGAGACAGTCTCAGGGGTCCAAATCATCGGCTTTCTTTACTTCAAGCCACCAGGCTCACTGGTCTCATGCCTTTCAATATTTTCTCTGATGAATAAACGTGGTCAAGAGGGTGTCCTGGTCAGCATCTGAGTGACTCTTTCACACATTTATACCCAGGAGATGTTTCTCATGAGGTTCACTATGTACATTACTCATGTTTGAAGTCAGTTAAGCCCATGTAGAAATTGTAATGCACTAGGACAGTGAGCCCTGCTGTGGCCCCGTTAGGTCTAGTGGCTGACGTGGAGCTGTACGTCACCCTGGGAGGGGTCACTGGAGGGTTTGCGGTGTCATCACACCTGGTAATGGAATGTTATTTTGTGTTTGAGGTCTTCTGTTGTTAAGAAACAGATACTCTTCAACTGAATTGCAAGGAGAAGCAAAAATTGATTGTCAACAAATTTGCGGCTTAGATGATATTACTCAGAATAAATTGCAAGGGGAAAATGGCCTTTATGAGGGTGTTGATATATTTTTAATAGAAATTCTCCATCCCTGATAGAGTAGATTACAAATGTTTCCAGAGGAAAATGGTACAGTAGGTTTATCACATAAGCACTTTTTGCTAGTTTTAGTAAATTGAGTTTCTTCAGTGCCAGGAAACTCTGATAGCATTTACTAAGCAAGAGACACAAATACCCTCTCTGTCCCTGAGCTTTTAGGCCATTTACATACTGTGCCATCATTTTTAATTACTTGGAAAAATTATGTGCAAGCAAAACAACTATTAGAACTCAGTTGTAGAGGAGAGGAAAAAACCATTCTCTTGAAACTTCTATATTGCTAATTCTTCACTTAGAATGTTGACCTGCACAGGAAGTAGTTTCTGTCAGACAGGTCTTTGATCTCGTTTTCTTCTCCCTTTCCCTGGAGATCAGTTTAGACCCGACAGCTGCAGTCAGGGCTTACCAGGTGTGTGTATGTGGACTGGAGGGCCAGCGGGAGACAGTCCATGTGCCCAGGGTAAAAGCGGGCAGCAGTCTATTTGCTCCAACCAGCTCCACTATGACATGTGTTTATCCTGTGTGTGCCACACTGCCTGGAGGAAGTGGATTGGGAAGACCAGTGGGCATCACCACCTCCTCTTACTCCCCAGGGCTTGTCTGAACTGGAGCAAGAGAGAGAGGTTAGGTGCAACGAAGTATTGGAGAAACTCAGTGGGCAAGACTGTCCTGATTACCACCTGACTTCTGTGGACACCCACTGAAGGGGACATGGGTGCTTTGAACTCAGAAAGAAGCAGCGCTATTGTCAATGCTGCTCTAAGGACACTTGGGGACTGTTGCGGGCTGAACTGCGCCCCTTCCAAATGCACAGGGTGAACCAGTACCTCAGACCATGACCTTATCTGGAGATGAGGTAGAAAATGAAATTAATTAAGAGGAGGTCACACTGTATCATGGTGGGCCCCTCATCCAGTATGACTATTGTCCTATTAAAAGGGAAAATTGGACACCCAGGGTGAATGCCAAAGATTGCCAGCAAACTGCCAGAAACTAGGAGAAAGGTCTGGAACAAATGCTCCCTCCCAGCCCTCAATAGAACTAACCCTGCCAACATCGTGATCTTGAGTTCCCAGCCTCCTGAAGTAGGAGATGATAAATTTTTGTGTTTATTGTCTCCCAGTAGGGTAGCCCAAAGAAATGGAAACAGGAAGCATTCAGGGTTAACTTACTTTTGTGAATTGGCCTGAGTTCTGAACAATTAACTTCAAAAGAACTTTCTGAGCACAATCCATTTGTCAGTTGGGAAGTGTCTTCCAGCAAAGCAAAAGCTCTATGTCATGTTGACAATTATTTGAGACACACAGTTCTCAGCTCCAAAGAGTGTTCGAGATGATGTTTGTAGTGACTTTAAAGTGATTGTGGTATCTTAAAACAGGTTTTCCAAAGAATAATGTTTTAGGTTTTATAGCACTTTTGACCTTCTTGTTCTTCATTATCTTTATTTTCTTTTAGAATTTCCCTGTATAAATGTTTTTCCCTTGTGATTTTTCATTTGTTTGGAACTACAAATCAATACAATTAAGTGAAGAAGCCTTAGCTGGAAATAAAAACAAATTAATGTATATGTTGAAGGAACATTTTGTACAATTTTTCTCTTCCAATTAGCCCAATTAGTCAGCGACATCTAGCATTGGTCTTCCAGAAATAATTGTGGCCAAAGGTCCAGTTCTCAACTTTAATGAGTAGTTCTGAGGGGACTGGTCTTTCTGCACAAATCGGTAAGTACAAGTTGTTCTGCGTAATAATTCCAAGTGTTTGTGCTGCTCTCACATATGTTTGTTAATTTTTGTCAATTAAATTAAGGCTTTAAAAATTTTAAAGAAGTGACTTTTCATTGGTTATATGAAACTGCCAACAAAATGTTATGGTTCTCTAACATAGTACATTTTTATCCTGGTATACCTTTCAGTATAAACTGTGAACACACACAGTTCTCACTTTACGCTCCTGAATGGGAAAGTTAGGGAAAGCCAAGAGAAAATTACAGTCTGCACAATTGGCTCAAGTTTAGTGTGCGCCACACTCCCCAGATCCTTCTCCTGAGAAGAAGAATGTGTTGCACAACCAGGAGAACTTAGAAGTAAGACATGGTGACTATGCTTTTCTGCAGCCTGGTGTTTGGAGCTCATCCTCACGAGTGGAAAAGTAAAACAAAGCATCTTCATAAAAAGAGCTGCTTTCAGATGGTTACCAGGGGTCTAGCTCTTATCAGCTTGCAGGTGCAAATTGAAATCATGTTTTCTTTCATTCTCAAAGCGAGGGGGCAAATGAGCAGAGAAAGCCTCTCTAAACATGAAGACTACAAGCAAAGACCTGGAAGTATATGAGAAGAAACTGATTGTCTGCTATGAGGAGATTCGAAAGTGGGGAGAGAGTGGAGTTGAGGCTGGAAAGATAAACTAGGGTCAGTTTGTGAGGGGTCTTGCATGCTGTGTTAGGGAGTTTGGGGCTTATTGTACAGGCAGTACAAATTTTCAGGTACTTGTAAACCCGTATGGCAGAGGGAGCCAACACAATACGTGCTTTCTCTTTCAGGGCATGGGGACCATTCACACGGAGCCAGAAAAGGGGAACTGGAGAGCAGGATGATTCTGCTCTGTAAACTGCACTGTTTGTGAGACAAGATGCCTTGAGTAGTAGACACTTATTTTGGTCTTTTTGAGAGGTTTCTCTATATCCTTATTACTTGATGTCACTATCCATTAACTTACCCTGTAATCTTCTCCTGACCTCACTATATGCTCATCAAACAACCCGTTGTTGATAGTTGACTGTCCATGTTGGGGTTTTCAAAGAGGAGAGAATGTGCTGACCAGCAAGGTAAGTATCATGATGAGTAAAGGATGTTCTGTTGTGAATTAAGAAACCATCATGCTCATTTATATACCAACCTCTCAAGGACAGATGGAGCCAGTCCCTGGGAGACCTCTGGGTAGGTGGCACAGCTGAGGACCAAGTCAATTCTCTGGCCCTACACTCCTGGGAGACTGGGTTCAAACCGGTCTTCTAGGGCAGCTTCTGTAGCTCTCCACTGCAAATGCAGTGCTTGTCGATTCTTCTCATAGAGGCTATTGTGGGGATACTTTGAACTATTTGCTAAAATTAGATTCTGGATTGCTGTTGGCTTTTTATTACCCTTATTCTGTCTGTCTCCTATTGCCCCGAGTAATTGAAATGTGAAGACAACCTGGCAGTGTTATGTAGCATTATCTATCGTTCTATATTTCACTGATGTTTTGTGGTTTTGTTACTTTATGGTGGCATCTCATTAGACCAAGACCTTTCCTAAGAAATCATTTGTCATAAAAAAAATCATTGTTATAGCCACAGTGTGTGAGTGAAGAGTGGCTGTCGCTGGAAGTGCCTCCATCCAGCATGGCTCCTCCCCCACGGGTGTCGAGTGCAGGATTCTTTGCCCTGAGCAAGTCCAGTTCCTATCACTCTCAATCAAGCGTCCCTTTTCTCTCGTGCCTGATGTAATTTTTTTTGTTCAATAAGCCTGATTCATAAATCTATGAGTTAGTAATATTCTTATGACTTCTGCACCAGAGGGTAGCTGTATGTTTGACCTATGATTTGGCACCTATCTTCTGAAAAATGGAAAACTGGAATTGCTGAGGTGAAATATTTATGTACTTTTCTTCACCCAAGATTTCAAGGATGTATAAGAAGGTGAATAGATACTGAAAGGAGAAGTCCAAAAAACAGTGGAGGTGAGCCACTTAAAGAGAATAAAAAAGCTGTTAGGATATCATTAATGATCAATCTGAAGAACTATGGGTATAAGTTTGTTTTTGTGCAATGTATCAGGAAGTTTTTGTACTTACATTAAAATACTTTTTGATTATATTAGGTTTCTACAGGATATGTGTGTCTGTGTGCACTTGTATTGGCAAATCCAAAATCTCTAGTTTGAGTCTGAAGGCCATCTGGCTGGAGACCCAGGAAAGAGCCAAGGTTGCAATTCAAGTCCAAAAACTTTCATGCTGCTGGGGAAGAGCTGTTATTTTAGTTCAAATCTGAAGGCCATGTATGGCAGAATTCCTCTTGTTCTGGGAGGTCAAGTTTTTATTCTGTTAAGGCGTTCAACTGATTGGATGAAGACTATCCATGTTATGGAGGGCAATCTACTTTATTTAAAGTTTACCAATTTAAATGTAAATTTCATCTAAAAATACCATCATAGAAATATCCAGAATAATCTTTGATCACATATTTGGGTACCATAGCCCAGCCAAGTTGACATAAGACTAACCATCATGCCAATACTCTGTGAAAGAAGTGTGAAAGAATGTTGATTGCAATTATGTCGCAAGTAACTCTTTCACTTTTGAGAAGATAACTGACTTCTTCTACATACACGGCAAACAAGGGGCAGTCACAGGAGCCCATGTTTGGGTGGGGTGGAATGTGGGGAGCTGTTAGCCAGTGGAGGATTTCAAATCTTAGAACTGTGGGAGCACCTGCATCCAGTATAAGTTCATGAGCCATACATACATTGCCGTGTTTGTGTATATGTTCAGCTTCAGATAAGACTTTAGGAAACTGGGTTCGATGCAAGGACATGTATTGAAGAATAACCAGTTGGGTAATGATGCCGCTGTATGTCAATTTGAACTTGAAAAATGACCTTTTTCCAGTAACTATACCTTCAACATTTTTACTAGTGACTTGAATAAAGATAGTCAGGGGTGATTATTATAATTTTTTGATGTTATGAATCTGGATTGGATTGTGGATAGTAAGGTCATAAACTAAGGCTCCAGGAGGATGTAGAGAGATTTTAAAAAACAAAATTTAAGTGGAAACTTATAGGTGTGCCTTTGTAATCCTATTCTTGGCTTCTCGAGCACTTCTGCAGACTGCAGGAAGGTGGTGTTGGGGCTTGGTAATATGGTATGCATAAAAAGCAATGGAGGAGACTGGAGGAAAGAGTGGATTTGATGAATTTACAAAGCAAATGGGATGCATTAAAAAGCTCGAGCTGGGTTTTCTCATGAAGACATCATTATCCACTGAGAGAGGGTCCTCTGCTCACCAGAAAGTCACAACACAACCAGCCCCGCTCCTTAGTCATCATTTACTTCAATAGCGTTGCTAAAAGAGCTTCCATTTTAAATTGCTAGAAGGTAGGGTTCTTGGAGATTTTCCCATGCTTTTTCTGTGTTACTGTCACATTATGTAGACAACCAGCACCCAGAATTTGTTTTCACAGTGGAAGGCTTTAGAGTACAAATCCATTTGTGATGGCAAATGTATCTCTATTAGGATATTTTAGCTTAAATCAATTATGTCAGTACTTTGTAAGACATTTATTTTGCCCCATGTTTCATCAGCATCAAGGACTTTAGAAACTGTTTGATCTTTCCTTTTCTGAATCTCCTCTGTAAGAGTGATGGGCTTAGGAAAATTTACAGTGAATCTAACCAGATTACTTTGAACTATTTTTAAGAGGATTAGACTATTCAAGGGAGGATGGATTCTAATCCCATGACTAATGTTTTGGCCAATATAGTACAATGCTTTCTGATTATGAAAATTGTTTAGTAACCGTTTCAGTATGCTCCATCCTTTTCTGGTTATGACAAGCAGTACTAAAATGTGTCTGTTGGAACTTGATTGTAGATTAGCTTTATATCCCTGAATTAATCACTGTGTAGCAGGGCAAAGCGCCATGTTGCAGGAGGGACCTGGGGTAAAGTTCTTTGGCTGTTGACAATTGCAGGAGACTCATTATATCCAAGTGTTTCCCATTATTTAATCAAGGATGCACACAGAAAATAGAATGGGATCAGGGTGGTAATAATTGTCTCCCAGGGATCTAGTCTTTGCCAGAATGGAATTAAGTCTCCAGGTTCAGATTTCCAACTTTTTTCCCCCTAAAATAAAACAGTTTATTTGTGTTTACTATGGTCACTGTGCTAAATTTTACAGCGGATGTAAGCTTTGGGAAAGTTGTTAATTAACATCACTTGTCAAACAGAAGGGGATAGCTCACAGGTTCAGTAACCATATTTTTGGATCCCAAAGGTCCTTGGCCTGTTAAAAGAAAACTTGGGGGTACTTTTGTACCAAAGGAAATCTGGAAATGTGGTTTGCTTTGGCAAGATGGCAGATTTTCTGAGAGATGGTGAGAGTTTATGAAGACAGGAGAATAGAATACTTGAAATTGGGACTGTATTAGGGAAAGTAAATTCATGTTCTACCTTGAGGTTTCTCCAACCCTCTTGCCCTCTAATTGGATCCTTCACTATTATTTACTAGTTCAAAGCACCATTGGGTAGCTCAAGCCAGAAAATTAGGCAGAATTTTTCTATCCCATCAACTACTTAGACTTATTGATTATACTTCCTAATAGTGATTCACTTCTCTCCAGTTTTACGTGACTATCTTGGGTGAAGCCACAATCATAAAACAGAAATCAAATTTGCCTCCCCATATCCCTCTTAGCTCCATTCAATCCATTCTGAACTGCAACAGAGTTACGTTTTTAAAACATAAATCATATCATGTTGTCCTCTTGATTAAATTCTGTAAGGCCTCCACCCTCACTTTTTCTTAAGACAATCTCCAAAATCTTGACCCACAGGGTCCCCATTACTGGCCCCAGTTTCCTCCTGTAGCTTCATCCTCCTTCTCTCTCATTCTCTGTGCTCCGTAGAACCCCTCATTCTGTTCCGTGAACCAAGACTAATCAGAGTTTACAGGATATTTCCTCTGCTTGGGTCCTCCTCCTCCCATTTCACCTTGTACCAGGGGTGTCTCACCTTTTGGCATCTCTGGGCCACACTGGAAGAAGAAGAGTTGTCTTGGGCCACACATTAAATACACAAACACTGATGAAAACTGATGAACAACAAAAAAAAGGTTTTAAGTAAATTTGTGATTTTGTGTTGGGCCGCACTGATAGCCATCCTGGGCCACATAATGGCCCAGGGGGCCTGGGTTGGACACCCCTGTGACTTAAACTCTTACCTGGCTGACACCTACTCATGCCACAGCACTCACTGTGAGAATTTCCCTGCTGGGATTGGCGGACTGCAGCTGTTGAGTGACGCTGTAAAGCTGCCTGTGGTTTGCAGTAATTGCCACCACAATCTGTTCGGCAGTGAGGACTAGGTGTGAGAATCTCTGAGGCGGAGTGCCTGTTCCGAAAGTGAGGGGTGTGGAAGACGAGGATAGTTAGCTGTCCGGGCTGCCTTTCTCCACCCTGCAGTCTGGGTTGGGTCTCCCAACAGTTGCTCACTCAGCATCCAGTACTCTTCTTTCCTTGCACTACTGAGATGACGTAATTAACTGTTTAGGTGCTTGGTGTCGTTCTCACCTGCTAAGCTAAGCTCTCCAGGTCCAGGCACTGTGTCTGCTCGGTCCTCTCTATACTAGAGCCTTGCTCAGTGCTGAGCCTACTGTATTGCAGGAACTTATTGCTTATTTGTTGAATAGAAAAATAAATGAAAACCTGAGATGTGTCATCACTGTGCCAGGGGGAGCTTTCATTATGAGCTTGACTGGGCAGGAACCAAGAACACGTAGGTAGTTTATGCTCGGGTGGCAGCGTAATGTGAGTAAATATGAACCATATGTGTTTCTTCTCTTCTGTTATCCATTCTCCTTCGGAAATCTATGCCATCCTGCAGTCATTCCCTTTGAAGTGGGTGCTGAGAGCAGGGAGTGGAGAGAAGCAGGCGGGTGGGTCTCTGTCCGACTTGCGCGCTGTAAAAACTGAACATGGGATGACAAAGAAAACATTTGGTGCTTGCTTCCAGTTCCTAGCACAGGACTTCAAAACCCTTGGAATTTCCTGAGTGGTAGGAATGTCTTTTGTTATTTATAATGAGCCCTTTCCAACCACACTTGAGTTTATGCTGATGTGGTGACTCAAGGTAGGCCCTGAGAAGTCAGAGAGGGGCTGGCCATGCCAGAAAGACCAGGGGTGGGGGTGGGGGGTCTGAAGATAGAGCAGTGATGTAATGAGATTCCAATAAAATCCTGGAGACTCCACATTAGAAGAGCTTCCTGTTTGGTGAACACAGCGATGTGATGTGCCCTGATTCC
Source organism: Micronycteris hirsuta (assembly GCA_004026765.1). Classification (NCBI taxonomy): domain Eukaryota; kingdom Metazoa; phylum Chordata; class Mammalia; order Chiroptera; family Phyllostomidae; genus Micronycteris; species Micronycteris hirsuta. The sequence continues at coordinate 54,064 of PVJI01005636.1, forward strand.
ACGGAGAGAGCGTGTGGGAGCTCTGCGTCTGGGGCCCTCCCAGAGCCAGTCCTATCCACCCCTGACATTTGGCTGCTCCTGAGTTATACCCTGCACAACAAACCTGTAAAAGTAAGTGCGCTGTTCTCAGTGAGTTCCTTGAGTTGTTCTAGTGAATTATCAAACTTGAGGGGTTCCTAGCAACCTCCAAATTTATAGCCAATTTGTCAGAAGTGCAGGTGATCCCTCCAAGACTTGCTGCTGGTTTCTGAAGTGGAAGTGGTCTTGTGAAGGACTTGGCCTTTAACCTATGGAGTCTGTCCCCACGCTGGGAAGTCTGTGTCAGAACTGAACAGAATCACAGGACCCCCAGGTGGTGTCAGAGAGTTGGTGTCAGGAGAAGGAGGGAGAAGATTCAGGGCACCAATCAATCCCACTAGAGTTCCCTTCCTTTAAGGCCAGAACCATGGCCCTGGGAAAGCTGTGGGGGGCACACATGCTGGTGGCCCCCTGAGAAGAGAAGCCAGGGCCTGGCCATTGAAGGAAGCCACAGATGGTTTTGTGGGATGTGAGAGGAGAGCAGCCTGTGCCTCTGCTAGCAAGACCCCGAGAAGAGCTGCTGTTCCTGGGGCACTGGCGGAATTTCTCAGGTTTCATGGGGGCAGTGGTGGCCTGGGAAAATGGAGCTGCTGCAGGGCACAGAGGAGGCAGGAAGAGCCAGGGTACAAGGGAGGTGGCTGGTCCGATCAGAAGGGCTTTGGGCAGTCGGGAAGGGCGGTGGGCTCCAGGGAACTTGCACTTTAACAACTAAGTGGCGTGCTTGTGTGTCGGGGTGTGTGCACATGTGTGTAGACATAAACCCTCAGTCTCATCATTCTTTTCTTAAAATTCCTCAATGGCTAATATTTATGTAATTTTTGTTACAAAAAAATGAAACCGCACTTACCTATATATTATTATTTTGCAATTTGTTCTTTTGTGGAAGGCCAAATAACGGCCCTCTAAAGATGTCCACGTCCTAATCCCTGGAACGTGTGAATATATTGACCTTATATGGTGAAAGGGACTTCACAGTCCTGATCAGGTTAAGGATCTGGACGTGGGAGATGAGCCTGGATTATCCGGGTGGGCCCGATGTCAACCCAGGGGCCTTAGAAGAGCGAGGCAGGAAGGTCTGAGTCAGAACAGAGGTGACGATAGAAGCAGGGGTCAAAGTCACAGAGATATTTGAAGACGCTACATTCCTGGCTTTGAAGATGGAGAAAGGAACCATGAGCCAAGGAATGCAGGTGACTTCTAAGCTGGGCAAGGTGACAAAACAAACAGACTACCCCTAGGGCTTCCAGAAGGAAGAGAGCCCTGTTGATACATTGACTTGAGGCCAGGGAGACTCATTTTAACTTCTGACCTCCAGAGCTACAAGCTAATACATTTGTGCTGTTTTAAGGCACTAAGTCTGCAGGAGTTTGTTACAGCAGGAACAGAAAGCTAAACCAAACTTTCGCTTAAAACATATAATAACATTTTTCTGGTCCATAGACATACTTCTTCAGCCTCGTTTTTAGTGACTCCAATGGCTCTCCATTATAAAGCAGTATCGTGATTTATTTACTGATCTCCTATGGCTGGACATTTAGGTTGTTTTCAGATCTTTTTTTCTTCTTGCTGTAGTAAACACCACTGCGATTAATATCACTGACATGTGTCCTTTTCTGATATTTCCTCAGAATCAATTGCAGTTCTAGGAAATGCACATTTTAAAGGCTTGTGACACACATTTGACATTTGATTTTGAGATGTGAAGACTTTCCACGTAAATGCCTTGATGACCAGGTGACTTCATCAGTCCTGTACTTCTATTTAGGAAGCTAGATTTGCTGAAAGAGGACATCCCTTCAAGCTTTGGCCCAATCCTTTCTTCCTTCTGTTCTCTATCTATAAAGAGGAGTGAAAAGGAAGATACTGCAGTAGAGGGAGGGGCCTGATTGACAGCCAAGAGGCGGGGTCTTGTCCGGAGAATGCCTCCTAGGCAGCAGAAGCCAACATTCTGCAATGAAGCCACGTGACCAAGGTTGAACCCAGGAGTCGCCCACACATAAATAAATGAAAACGTTTGCCGCTGTGTGGACAGGAGTTTGCCCGCCTGTGGCTGCGGGTATGTTTGGGACTCTGTTCTCTGCCATGGGTACACAGTGATGACAGCTGGGTGGTGAGGTTGGGAAAGCTCTGTGCGAATTTCCAAGGGCATTTATTATGCATATTAATTATATCTCTAGAGTCTATTATTTGAAAATAATGACACTACTAGGTTAATCAGGGACAAAGGATATGACAAGAAAATTGCATTGGGGAAAGTGGTAATAAATTAGAATTTGAACAGCTGAGTGTTTTAATTTAGAAAGAAATGCATTATGGACACCTTTCTTTGCTTCTAAAATATTGATACTAAGGTTAACTCAGTAGTGATCAGAACCTACTTTGTTAAAGAGGACAAGAAATAAGGAAGAGAGGAAAGGGAAACTCCAGGGGTGGAAGAATGTGTGAAGATGATAATTTGCCAAATCCTAAATATGCTAAAATCAGCTACCATTCCTCGGTAAGAAGCCTACATGCAATTGTCATGCTTATTACCCTGGTGCTCTGAACAAGTCCTTCTATATACTCATCACCTACACATAAGCGATATTAGCTGCTGTGCGTTTTTAGTTAAATAGCTACAGATACACCTCAAGAGACTGTTGATCACATACAAAAAAGTCTATAATGGCCAAATACCTGGAAGGAAATGGAAATAAATCTGTATATTTATCTTCATGTTATAGAAGAGAAAGTTACTTTGGAGTATTTACGTTTTGAATTTTCCAGTTTTCTTCTACGTATTTTTGTTATTTGAACCACATGTAAGACACATTTTTTTCCTATGTATCTCCCTTAGGCAAAGCAGTACTGGAGGAAGAGGTACATACAGGACCCTTGTGTTAGGGCTGATGCAACAAGTTACCACCAACTTGGTAGCTTAAAACAACATAAATGTATTCTCTCACAGTTCTGGAGGCAAGAAGTCCAAAATTGAAGTGTCAGAAGGGCCATGCCTTCTGAAGGCTCCAGGGTGGGATCCTTCCTGCCTCTTCCAGCTTCTGGTGGCTGCACTCATCCCTGGGCTGTGGCTGTATCATTCCAATCTCTGCCTCCGTCTTCACATGGCCTTTTCCTGCTCCCCTGGTATCCCTTTCTGTCTCCTCTATAGACACCGTCATTAAATTAAGAGCCCACCTGGTTAATCCAGGACCACCTCTTCTTCAGAATTAGATCCTTAACTTAATCACACCTCAAAGATTCTTTTTCCAGATGAGATCACACCACAGGTAATGGGGATTAGGATGTGGACACACCCGTTTGCGGTTCAACCCACTGCACTTCCCTGTGCACTGGAGGCTGATATGGACAGAGCGTACAGGCTTACTTGCTTGAAAGTCTGAACATACAAGTGGAAAATGGCCAGGCTCGCTCGCTCGCGCGCTCTCTCTCTCTCTCTCTCTCTCTATATATATATATATATATATATATATATATATATCTGACCCACAACCTGCAGCAACCAGCCCAAGAAGCTGAACTATTATCTCGTCAACCAGCTCCAGAAGTCAACCTGTAGAACTTGTAGAAAGTCAGAGCACTATCTCTAGTGACAATCCAAGAAGCTAAACAATAACTTCTGTAAGAGTTGGCACAAAATGGCCAGAACTCGATTAATAACTGACAACTTTTCTAATTTTTTCTCCCTGTTTCCAACTTGGGGCCAACCAGAGAGAGCCAAATGCACTCCCCTAACCAGTCACCTCGGACCCCTGCTGCTAGTTAGGCCTCGCCCAGCTTCCCTAGGCCAACGACTGCCTATAAGAGCACCCCTGAGTTGTGCCTTTCTTCCCTGTGAAGCTTCCCCACTCCTCGCCTGCCTTTGAGTCATTGCCAAAACATGAGTGATGGTGGCTGACTCTCTTTGCTATAGCAAGTTCTGAGTAACTAGTCTTTACTTTTCTCATTTATTTCTACATGCTTTTGCTATTCTTCTGACTGTGTCAGGAAAACATTGTCAGTTAGGGGCTATTCTGCCTTTAACATCCCCTTCCATGCCTTCGTGTCCAGCTGCTGCCAAGGAGGAGCCATGTTACCGTGGTAGAACGAGGTGGCTGTTGCGGACGGGATTGGGAGGCATGATGAGCAAAGGGCCAAGTGGCGCAGGGCCACCAGGGCGTGGACACAATAGGACCTATGAAGAGCTGTCAGGACAAACCACAAACAGCATTCAGAACCCCACTCTTGAAATCTGCACAAATTCAAAGATATTTGTATTTTCAACCTAGGCATTTTATAAATTGTTATGTTGGGTTGGGCAAAAAGTCCATATGGTTTTCTCCGTAAAATAAAAGACACAGTTTTTATTTTCACACATAACTCTATTGATTTGGATATGTTGAGTATGTTGGTTAGCTCCCATGTGGTAGAACACTGATTGTTCTCAATTAATGTCTTGATTTGATTGCTGTCACCTTCTACTGGTTTACCCAACCTTGGAGCATCGTCCAGCGAGAAATCTCCAGCATGAAACTTCGCAAACCACTTTTGACACATTTGATCAGTCACAGCACCTTCTCCACACACTGCACACATCTTTTTTTGTGTTTCAGTTGCATTTTTACCTTTCTTGAAATAATAAAGCATAATATGTGGAAAATGTTGCATATTTTCTTCCATCTTCAATATTAAAATGGCTACACAAAATTTTATCAATTTTGATAAGTTTTTTAAAATGCACGCTGATATGACAGCTGTCACAATACCATCTGACAAAATTTTTTCAAATGAAGTTAAAGACAACTAAGCGCTACTAGAGCCATCTTACGGAAAAAAACAAATGAACTTTTTGGCCAACCTGATAGTTTAAACTTCTTTCTCTCTTTCTCTAGCCTTTCTTAGTGAGGTTGCATTTGAATATACCAACATTTATTTTCTGCTAGCCTGTAATTATGGAAAACTCACAAGAAGGCACATGTAGGAAGTAGTAAGAGATTTTTTTTTTTTTTGGCATATATGCCTGTATGAAGCTCCTTAAGAAAGAAGAATAGGAAGAATAGAGGGGAGGCCAGAAGGGGTTAATCTCTAATGGGGCAAATCAAAGATGCGGAGAGAGGAACGCATGACATAGTGTGAAGAGGTGTGAGAGGCCATGTGGTTTAATAGAAATAGCACGGGGCTGAATGTCAGGCGACTGGGCCGTGTGAAACAAGGCGCCGATTTATAGGATCCCTGGAGTTCCCTTCTGCTCCATAATTCACGCTCTGGTACGAGTCTGACATTTGCCCAATGAGACAATAATTCTGGGTCTCTGTTTTTTCGTGGGAAAGGTCTCAGTTTTCATTAAAAACATTCTAGAGCTGATGGGACCACTGACTCTTCCATCCATGAGGACAAATTGGAGCGGGAGTTTTGGAAATGGGCCCCTGGAGCCGTACGAAGTTTTTCCGGAGAGCCTGGGACAGCTCTGGGGGCCCGGCCAGGCATTGAGATCTGTTTCCTAATGTCAACCCAATAACATTACATTTATCAGTTTTACGTGTTGGAATTCTACTACGTTTCACTTGGGAAGAAATTTTCTCTTAGCTGAACATTTTGAACACATTGCAGCCGGGGACCCTGGGTAGCCAGTTACCTAGCCAGTGACTATAGGTTCTCTCTTCTCCAGAGCAGTCTTGCTTCCCTGCCTTCTGGCCCTTCCCCTGGCTATGTGTCAAATCCGTGCATTTCAATAAATACATAATGATGGTCCTGCTCTGTCTCCTGGCTCAGAGGTCCTTGAATCCCTCATCTATCAGGCTGTGCTCCAGTCCTTGGTTAATAACTGTGAAAATTAGCACAGACTTAATTTAATAGCTTTTACAGCATCCCTGGAGAGAAGGCGTAATTAATCTTGATCTTACAGATAAAAAGCTAAACTAAAAACACAAACTTAAAGGATGCCCTGCATGACACTGGACGGGTCATTAGGACAACCAGGGCTGGCACTGAAGCTGATGACATCCAAGCCCGGAGTCGCCAGGCTTCCAGGACGCCTTTTTGCCCAGCTGCCTTTTGAATTTCAGCCGGCTGCCTCTGATCCAGAAGATAGCAGCCAGGAATTGCTAATTCTTATCACCAACAGAACTCACACTTGACTTCTTTATAATGAAGATAGGATTTCAGCATTGAAATCCCTGCCCCAGAAGCAAGTGAAATCAAAGGCAGACAGGGTCTGGGCTCCTTGCTCGGTCCCCTCTGTTGATCCTGTCCCTGCAGGCACATGTGCTGACTGTGCAGCTTGAATGACCAGGGCCATGAACCCTGGGCAGCCCTGGAGTGCTGTGACAAGTAGCAGCTCCTTGAGACTGTCCATTAGCACATTAGGGCACGGGGCATGGAAGGGAGGGGCCTCCCTCTGGCTTTAAACCAGGTGGATCTTTTCCCTTGGGTTGCTATAGCAAATTACTACAAATGTAGTAGTTTAAAACTATACACGTTTATTCTGATACAGTTCTGGGGCTACAGAAATCTGAACTGGGTTTCACCAGGCTAAAATTAAGGTGTCATTGGGGCTGGTTCCTCCTGGAGGCTCCAGTGGAGAACCTGTTCCTTAGTTCTTTCAGCTTCTAAGACCGGAACTCGTTGGCTGCCTCTGACCAATCTTGGGCCCACCTGGGTGATCCAGACAGTCTCAAGATTTTCGATCACAACTGGGTGATCCAGACAGTCTCAAGATTTTCAATCACTGCAGTGTTCTTTTGATGTGTAAGGCAACCTGTTCACATGGTTTTGGGACTGGTACATGGACATCTTGGGGACACACAGAGATTCAGCTACCACACCAGGTGGTTCTCAGACTGGGGTAGGGTTCAGGGTGAATCTAGCCCTGCGATTTGACCATGGCTGGAAGTGGCCCCTACCTCCTCTGGAGGGTGAGTGAGTCAAACAGGTTTTCTGGAATCTTCAGTTCATAGCTAGATATAGGATGAAACTCTGGGCTTCTGACAATGCAGTAGGATTCTCTAAGTGTCTTGATCCTGGAAATCTCCCTTCCTCTGGAAGTGGAGCATGGAAGAGAAGAGAGTGCAAAGCTCTGGGATGGTGAATGTCTGCGGGAATCAACTCTTTGCCTGGAAAGATCCAGAGCGATCCAGAAGTGCTAGGTATTCCCTGCCATATGCTCTGACCCCTGAACACCACAGGACAAGAGGGGTGAAGACTTGGCTTGTCCCCGACCCTATCCACTTGCAGGCAAGTCCCTCAGCATCCTTGGCTGCAACAGAAGTAATTTAAAAGCACCCAACAGATGCGAAGGCTTTATTTTAATGATTTGATTTTACTGTTCATTCTTTCATTCTTTATTTCTAACAATAATCACAATACATTCTCAGGAAAAGATTTGAATAATTCAAAAATCCATAAATTAGTCAGAATCCTGCTGCCCAGTCATCTGCTGTTCAAAGGCAGTGCTCCTTGTTTTCTAGGCAAACACACACAGGCACATCCACACACAACTGGGGCTGAGATACTTTTTCCAGTAATTATCCAACTTCTGTGTAGGGAAACAGTATGATTTACCAACCAGTGTGATATACCTTCTAACTAACATGCATATGTCGGTGCTTTTCACACCTACTTTTCTTTGCTCTCAGGCTTCCATGATATTCTTCTCCTGTGAAAGCCGTAAACAGTGAACAGGGCAGATAGTGGAGAAATCGCATTTCTGCTCTCCACTACTGCTAGAGTTCCTTAGATAGTTTTTAGAGTTGAGGAAGAGACAACAGTCTTGAGATTCAGGGCTATTGATTTGCAAGAGTTGGGCCTGTTGGAAGAGAAAAAGGTGTTTGAGATTCAGTGACTTGTCTTTGACTATCAAAAGCTAAACGAGTCCCCGTGCATAAATGTATAATGTTTATACTATAAAAATGGATTTGCAGGAAATGGAGAAAGCACCAGACTACTTTGTCACCTGCCAGGTAAAGATTTACTGCTTTGTGGGGGTGCAGGCTGGGGACTGGGGAGGATGGGGGCAGAAAGGGAGGTCTGTGGTTCAGGGAGCAAGGGACTGGGTCCGAGGAACATGGATAGGACAGACATGAGTTAGTGCAGTTTAGTGAGTTCCACCCGAGTCACTGAGAGCCAGGTGTTTGATGAACAAGCCTACACAGACTCTCCCACACGTGGGCACTGCAGAGAGCTGTACACTGAGGTCAGCCTGAGCCCCTGGGTTTGCTTAGTCCTGTGTGCATTGTCCCGTGTGCTCGGCCTCCCTTTTCAATGGCCCAGGATGCTCACAAGCACCTTCATCCCCCAAACAGAATGGGGAGCCCAGAGGAAGATTGCTCTAAGAAAGGCAGAGAGAGCTTCTATATCATCTTCAGGTAGCAATGCATGGCACCAGCCACCTCCCTGTCACATAGCCCTTCCCAGCAATTCCAGAGGCACCCACTGCCTGTATATACCAGAGCCACTTTGTCCAGTCCCTTGTTCTCCCTAGTGGCTTTCAGGTGTGGACACCTGTCCAAGGCTGGAGGGATAGGAGGTTGGAGAGTGGGGACCTGAAATACAGGTGAATCTGCAGAGCATGCCTCCATGCTCCCTGTGGCCCTGCAGCTCACCAGTTTCCACTTTTCAGATTCACCTCTCTCAGATCCATACATACACGTTCCTTACCCTCCTCCCATTTTTTAATCTATAATTTTGCTAGTACCATCAAGAATATTTCCTTTTCTCTTTCTTACTTTATTCTCTTGGCAAGCCAAAGCAAAAAGCAAACCCTAAAACCCGACGAGGACAAGACAAGCAAACCCACTGGAACCCTTTGCTGAGAAGGGGTGTTGAGCAGGTTGGTGGTCACACTGTGCTGGGGGTGACCCAAGCCTTTCCTGAGGTGCACCTGGAGATGAAATGAAGAGGCAGGGCCTCCTGCTGGGGTCTTGGGAGAGCCTGGACATCTCCTGCAAAATCTCCACAGATTCCTTCCCTCTCAGCCTCCTCAAGACTGGCGTTCTTCAATCTTACTCAGGAGACTCAGCAACACATTCTTTTCTTACATTACTTCTTCTGATGTTTTAGTAACCCTACTGGAACTGCATTCTTTCCTTTTTTCTTTTTTTTATTGCGCAGTTGCCATATCTCCAAACATTTCCAATGAGACTTTACATAATGGCTTTCAGGGCTGACCTGGGGAACTGGCCCTGCTTATGGTGTTGGCCCCTGGGATAAGGCACCCGAAGTCCACAAATCCATTCCCAGGGGTGCTTTGGAGAAGAATGTGACTGAAAATTGGCTGGGTGGTGGGAGCTGATTGTAATTCCATGCTTTTAAAAAGCAAAAACCTTTTGGGAAGAATTTTCAAGAGAAGATTAATTCACCATTTTATTAGGTTAAGAAAAATATACCTGCGCGTGTTGGCCCTGGAGTGGGAGTGGATATCGACATGCACTGTTTTAAAATATTCCGACATTTTGCTGCATAGCAGGAGTCCTGCGTGCTGACAGTTTACACGCCACAGTGAAAATCCCTTCCTTTCCTCTCATTGTCTCCGCTCTGGTGCAGGTACATTGCTAGACACATAATTACTGAAACAGCTGCGTCTACCTGGGGTTTGGTTGTCACTCATTTATTGTAGGTCAATGAGGGTTAGCAGATGTCATTGAAAATGACGTTCAAGGATGACTGTGAAGGAGCTGATCTTAGTTCTTGAGTATTAACTCAGAATTAGATGCCCTTGAGCCACGTCTGCCCTCCTCACCAGCTCCATCCTGTTAATGGAACTCAGTACAGCCTCCAATATCAGCCATGCTCAGTGTCCAGTATCCTCACCCCTTCTCTGCTTGGAGAAGAAGGCAGAAAGATTTCTGTCCACCTCTGTCTCCACTCAGAGGAAGTAACTGTAACTGTAGTTCTTACTATGGTAGAGGTTGAGCGGTGGCCTCCAAAGAGTTACGTGTGTTCTAATCCTCGGAATCTGATGAATATGATCTTATTTGGAAAGAGGGTCTTTGCAGATGAATCAATGTTAAGAATTTTCAGATAATTTCTCTAGGTATCTCTGTGGGTCCTAAACCAATGACGAGTGTCCTTTTAAGGGACACACAAATGAGAGGGTGATATAAAGTTTCAGGCAGACGTTGTGTCCACAAGCAAAAGTGTTCCAAGAAATTCTAATAGCCACCAGACACTTGAAGAAGCAGAAATAGTGTCTTCCCCAGGGATAATGCCCTACCAATACCTTGATTTTGGACTTCTGGCCTCTGGAATTGTGAGGGAATAAATTCTATTGTTTTAAGCCACCAAGTTTGTGGTAATTTGTTATGATAGCCTAGACAATAACTATAGCAACTCCCTCAAAATGGTGACATCATGGAGGATTTTTAGGGCAGTGAATCTATTCTGTATGATATTTTAATGGTAGATAAATGTCATTGTACAGTTGTCAAAAACCATAGAATGTATAACGCCAGAGTGAACGCTAATACAAACTATGGACTTTGAGTGATAATGATGTGTTGATGTAGGTTCATTGATTATAACAAATGTGCCCTGCTGGTGGGGGATGTTGATAGTGGGGGAAGATGTGTGTGTGGGCATGTAGGTGGGAAATCTCTGTATTTTCTGTTCCATTTTGCTGTGAGCCTAGAGCTGCTCTAAAAAAATAAAGCCTTCTATGAAAAATGGCTGACTTGCCCGTTTCCCTTCTCTGAGAAAATGTGACTGTCTTTGCACTGATGGGCACAGCCTGACCCACATCGTTCCCCCATGTGTCTCTTCATTGAGGTAAGAAGGCCTTGGTCCCCTGTACTCATCAGTTGTGGCCATGAGTGCAGTGTTCCCCTTCAGTTGTAGGCAGGTCCCCAGGGGCACTCAGCTGAGAGCTCTCAGCACAATGCTCTGGTCATCTGGGAGAGTGAGTGCCTGGTCCTGAAAGGGATCTGGGTGTGCACCTGAGGACCCACCAGGCTGATCACACTCCAGTCTCAGAAACATACAGCCTGCGCTTTGTTTGGGTCTGCATCTGAGCTGTCAGGTGTTGCCATAGAATTTCAGGCAACTTGGCTGATTCAATTCACTTCAAACTCATGGTCTTAAACTTCTGGGAAGTTCTCAACGTTGCCTACCACGTTGATTTTTTCCCTCTGGGTTATTTGCTCCCCATCCTTTGGGATAACTAAGTCACACCTCCATTTTCCTGCTTAAATATCTAAGCTCTTCTTCCTTTCCACAACAAGGCCATTGGGTAGATATTAACTGTGAAAATAGAAGGAATTAGATGAAAACACCTTAATTTAGCACTATCAAATCTAGAAACTGACCTGCACTGAAAGCACTTCTTTCTCCATCGCCAGGCCAGTCTGGAGGCTACCACCCCTGTCTTCTCAAGAATTTGACTCCATGGTCCTTCCCCGTCCTCTCCCACCGTCAGTTTCTCTCCGCTAGATCATGTTTCTTTACATACAAACGGGCAGTGGTCTTTCTGATCCCCTGACATCTTCCTTGACCCCTCCTGCTAGGGTTAGTACCCTATCATTCTGCTCCATTTCACAGCAGAAATTCTAAGTTCTCATAAGAATTGTCTGCGCATCCTGTCTCCATTTGTTTAACTTCTCAGCCCCCTCCAACCTGACTTTTACTCCCATCTTGGTTTTGAACTCCTCTCTTCACGGTCGCCACCTTCCATTTCATTCACCTTCTCACTGTTAGGAAGACAGCTGGTGACTCTTCTTCTGGAAGGCATTCTCTCTTCCAGAACATCACACTCCAGGTTTCTTCTTATCCGGCCTCTTCCTCTTACCCATTGATCGGTCCACCTCTGCCAAATAGTTGAGTCCCTACGGCTCACTTTTTGTCTCCCTTCTCTCTCTGGCCCTGAGAGTTCTGATTGGTTCCCATGTCTTTCACACATAAAATGTTTTATGGGATCCCGGGACTCCCATATGCAACCATCTCCTTGGTATATCTGGTTTGCTGGCTCACTGACATCTCAGATTTGCCATGTGCTCCTCCCACTTTTCTCTCCCCTTTCCACAGTCAGTAAATGGCACCTCCACCCAGCAAGCCACCTACCCAGGTCACAGCCTTGAACATCATCCTTGACTCCTGCTGCTTCTTTACCTCACCCCCATCAATAAATCCTCCCATTTCCAGATCCGAGGTATAGTTCTAATCCGCTTCCTTTCTCTGCCTCCACCATCACTCCTTATCCCAACCTTCTTGACATCCCACCTGCTCACAGTAGCAGCTTTACCACTCCTGACCCCTTCGATTCTGTTTTCTGTAGCAGTCATCAACAACCCATTTTACTCCCTTTTACATCTAAAGTAAAACCGCAACTGGTACTGTGGCTCACGAGGGTGCTCTCGTGTGTCCCCGCCTCCCGTGCTGACCTGCTCCACTGCGATGCCCACGCTGTGCTGACTGCGCTGACACTCCCCCACCCCCCTGTGCACTGCACATACGCTTCTCTCCCTCAGGCTTTCTCAGCTTCAGCACTGTTGGCATTTGGGGCTGACGACTCCTATTGTGGGGGGCTATTCTATGCATTATCGAGTGTTTGGCGATGTTCCTGACTTCTACCGAGTAGATGTCAGTAGCATCCACCCACAGCACGTTGTGATGACTAAAACTGCAGACATTATCGAATGTCTCTGGGGTGGCAAAACCACCTCTGACTGTTCCACTTGAAACCTCCCCACCACTCAGCCCCCAAACCAGGGCAACATTAAAGAGACTTAACAACGGGTTTAGCACAGGCTTTGACTAATCAGAATACGTGCTGGCTCCAATCGTCCTTATCTTCACCTGTAAAATGCAGATAAGGATAATCCCCACCTCGTAGTGTTTTTGGGGAGAGTAAATGAGTTTAGGCGTTTATCTCAGGGCCGCCATAAGAGGCCTGTCCTATAAGCATTTGCTGTTCTCGTCACCATCTTTATTATAATTGGCTCATTATTCACCGAGGCCAGACATATCAAAGGAGGCCCCTGCATCTCAGTTACTCTGGATGGTTGCACTCTGGTTGTCTCTGTGGAACACTCACAAGTTGTAATTCATCTGTAATCATAGCCATCGTTGTTTGTTTTTTTTGGCCCGTTACCTGACTTCCCTTATAAATTCCACCAAGGCTGTCTATCAGGGTACTCTAGCAAATGACTTCTGCTCTGCAGTGATTTCATGCAGTAGAGGATTATTTTCTTCAAATGACAGTTCCATGTGAGTGTTTGGTGCACAAGCCTTCCAGATTCCCATTTTGTGGCTCCTCTGCTGGGACTCCCCTGCAGGTCGGGGAGGTGGGGGGGGGGGGAGAGAGAGAGAGAGGGAGAGAGAGAGAGAGGGAGAGTTGCAGGATTTCACATGGAAGATTTTCAGTGAACCTGGGCTGGGAACATCTAGCATCACTCCTCCCCACATTCCACTGGCTAGTGCTTAGTCACATGACCACGTAGCTACAAGGTAGGCTGGGAAAGGTAGTCTGGTTGTGCCCAACAGAGGTGGGAAGGGGTGTGGTGAGCATCTGGTCCTTCTCCTAGCAGACAGACAGACCTTGTGTCTGTGGGCCCAGCCTCTACCACAGTGCTGGGCCCAGGGTTGATAACGAATAAATATTGTGGAATGAATGAATGCATGAATGCATTCATGTTTCATATTTCATAGTTTTGCCATATTTAAATCTTTCCTGAGCATTCAAACTGGAAGAGATTAACTTTTTTTTTTGAGCATCAGTAGCTCTTATAAACTTTATTATATATACTGAAAACTTGTGGAAGGATAATTTATAATTGCAGAGTGCTAGTCTTAGCTCCTGCTAGTAAGACCCAGCTAAGCCTTGGGAAAAACATTTCTCGCTGTGGGACCTTAGTGTCTTTATCGTTGCAGGGTGTCTCCTGGGGTGCAGAGGCACTGTGGGGCCTCCTTTGCTATGCGACCCACAGAGCAGTTCTGTTTACAGTAGAGACCTGAAATAAATATTTCTAGATTGATTTTCTGGCCAGTGTAGTTCCCTTTGACTGACACATTCCTCCAGTTCTGGTCTACTCTGAGTCGGGGAGCATTAAAAAGGACCCCCAGCCAGGCAGATAGGAAAGACCCCAATGTTAAAAAACAAGCTGTCTCTCCCCTCCCCCTCCAAGGGCTGGCACAGGCATAATTCAGGTGTGCAGTTACCATTTCAGACTTCTGTCAGCCTTTAATGATGACTGTTCAACAAATATCGTGGTTTGTGTTGGGATTACAGGCCGCTCCCCGACAAGGCTTTTCTTGCAGGCCCAAGACCGTTCACGTAGAGGGTTGCCAAATTGAGAAAAATAAGTGTTCAGGATGTGTATTTCATGGGAGGGACATAGAACAAAGAATTATTCATTTCATCTGAAATTTTGCTTTAACTGGGCGCTCTGTATTTTATCTGGTAACCTTGTTCAGGTGGCAATGCTAGGACTGCTCCATGTCCACTTATGATTCATTTGAAAAGTAGCCAGACTGACTGGGACCTTCCAAGGCATGTGGGCTGCCAGAGCACGTGCCTCTTCCTTCCTTACCTGGTGTAAGTTTGTTGCTTGATGACTGACCAGCATGTTCATCCATTAATTCCCTATCTCCATTTCAGTGGCTTGCTAGGCAGGTCACCTCATCTTTCTGTGTGTTCTGGCTCGTGGGCCATTTACTTCCCAGCCTTGAGTAGGAGGGACTGTTTTGGCCTTTCATTCATCTTGCTTTCCACCGGACCAAAGCTATTCAGCCAAGTCTCTAATGATTGTATTTCCTTTCCCTTTATTAAAGCTGGGGTCGACCTTAACATCTGTGAACCATGTTCAGATTTAATTAAGATACACTTGGTTTAGTCCATAACCACTTATAAATTTTAATTAAATGGAATATATATTAAACTGAATTATTTTATAAGAACCAATGCATTTGATAAGAAATATAATTATCTGTGTTTGAAATGCTATAGTTATATATTATGAAATCCTGATTTTTAAAAGGGAAATCATTTTAGGTGAACTTTAGCCTTGAAGAAGCATTTGTGAATGAGGCTTTGATTTTAATTCATATTAATCTCCTTTCATTATTAGAAAATAGTCCTTCATTCAACACTGGAGTCTATTTTGTACCAGCGACTATGTAAGTCACCAGGATGGAAGCTCAATTTGCAGATTCATAATTGTCTTTCTTTGACCTTGCTTTTTGTCTTCGTAGCCTTCGTGAGTTGAGTAGTTATCCACTTGGGTATAAGTAGGTTATCTTTTTCTTACTCTTTGGCTTGTTCAACTCTTAGTAACCAGAAAAATGTTTGGGTACAGAGTGTCTAAACTGTCTTACTCGAAGGAGACAAGCTATCCTCTTTATCTCCTTTAGTTTTATTTTTTAAGTGAAGACTTTGTCTTCTTAGGGAGGTGTAAGAAGACTGGCTGCATGAGGAAGGTAAGTGCCACGGACTGAACTGCGAGTCCTCCCCACCCCTGCCACACCCCAGTTCCTAGGTTGGAACCCCACCCTCTAACAGGACTATATATAGAGATCGAGCTTTTGGGATATAATTAAAGTTAAATGAGGTCAGAGGGTGGGGTCTGAATCTGATAGGATTGGTAGTGGTTTTATAAGAAGAGGAAGAGACACCAGATCCTCCCCCACATTCTGTACACACACCATGGAAAAGTGAGCACTCAGGAAGAAGACAGCCGTCTCCAAGCCGGGAAGAGAGCGCTTACCCGAACCCGATCAGGCTGGCATCCTGGTCTCGGACTTCCAGCCTCCAGAACTGTGAGCAGTACACTTCTGTTGTGTAAGGCACGCAGCCTGTCGTATTTTGTTACGGTGGTCCTTGCAAACTAATAGCAAGAGCTCAAGTCTGACCTGTTTGTGCTCACCGGGTCTCCACGGATGGCTTGCATTCTGACCTGTGAGGTGGGCAGCTCTGTCCCCGGAGCAATTTTGCCCTTTGGTGTAATAGACTCCCTGAAGTCAGCCACTCCTTGTTTCTGATAATAGCATGGATTCCATTATCAGCGTTCCTGGAATAGCTTTTGACAATGGGGCAAAGCTAACCAGCTCATCCTTGGATTGACTCCTGACCTTGACCTATTAATATCACATCTTGACTGATTGAACTTCAAAGCCTAGACTCTTGTAATTTATAACTAACATCTTCCACGAAAAGATAAATGCAGAATTCAGTTTATCAGGTGCTACAGCTTGCTTCCATTCCATCAGGGACAATTTTTCCATTAGAAGCAGTAATAATCCTTACCCTTTTTTGTTGTCCCATTGAGTTTCATATGCCAGCAGATTTTGGAACATTACAAAAAGAAACCTCAAGCTGAGTTTAATATTTGATGTGACTTTTACACTGCTGAGGCATGTCCAGCCCTAAAAGCGTGGTTTTCATCTTTCCCTCTGAGTCTCACCTCCTGTACCTCTTTGATGCACTAAAAATGCTCTCTGTGGATCAATGAAGAGTTTCAGCCCCCCAGACACAAAGCTGTGACAGAAAATCAATGTGCGGTGTGGACAGTTGAGGAGAACCTTAAATAATGTCTTAAAAGAATTTGCTCTCCTCAGTCCCTGAATCCCAGGGCCGGTGGAGACTGCTGGGAGAGGTCGTATCTGCTAGCACGCATATTCTTTTTCAGTGTGCGGAGGTTTAGTAAAACCAGCAGATGAAAGCTATAGTCAACCTCATAATTAGAAAACTTTCAGATTCACAGATTATTCTGACACTTTCTTCCCTCCTGTCCCTATGGTGAGTATATTTAAAAAATACTGAACTTGGCATTTTGCTTAAATCATGCTGAGATCTAATGTGTGCACATTATTTTCTCTCTAAAAGCAACACTTAGCAACTTTTACTTGCTGGTATCCTCTGGTGCCAAGAACAGTGAGAGGATGCTGCTGGACAGACTTAAAGGCTACTTCCTTCTAGTGTCAGATGAGAAGGAGAGAGGTAAGTGCCCTCATTTATTAGCTTCTCGTTATAGCATAAAACATTGTAACACTGTCATCGCTAAGAGGTGTAAGGAGGGGCAGCAGACCAAGTGTCTGCCATTCCCAAACTACTCCAAGGTATCTGTGACAACTGTGGGTGCTGCTTTTTCCAGACACAACCAGTCTAGGATTCTTCCTTGTGGAGTACTCCTTGGGTAACACACTCTGAGGCATTTCGGCAACAAAATTTATGTTAAGGCAATTTTTGAGGCCCCTGGAATTAGAAAAAGATAGGCAGCTGCGTTTGTTAAAACAACAACAAATGCAGGGCCCATGAGGAACTCAGAGGGTGCGGATGTGTTATGGGGGCCCTGTGCTTAGGAGAACTGCCCTGCTGGACCCGCTGATGGGAAAGCTGCCTGTGGTTTGCTGTAATGTGCCGCCACAATTCAGTTCATGGGCATTCAGGAGTGAGAACGAGGTGTGACATGCGCCTGGAGGTGGGGTGGCCGGCCAGAATAGGAGAGGGGTGTGGAAGATGGCAAGGTGGAGGAGGAGATGCAGGCTTTTTGCCACAAGTAGGAAGGAAGGTGTGGCTCATGACAGGGACAAAGGGACCCAGGGAAAGGTGGTGCTTGGTGAGCATTAGTTGAAAAGAGGCCAGAGCTGTGAAGAAAAGTTCTTCTAATTGAGAAATTACCATCAGCAGGAAACATAACGATTCGGAGAAGAAAGGGCTTCGGGTTCACAGGACTTGGAGGATAGACCCCCTGATATTTCCTCCTAGGACATCATGACCAAATTCAGACTCCAAAGCGGCTCTGATCAATATGGCGGCCACAGGCTACAAGTGGCCAGCAAGCACGTGGATTGTGGCTGGTGTGAACTGTGGCCAATACACACCGACTGCAAAGACTCACTTAAAGAGTATTAAATATCTCAATAAATTCTTAAACTGTTGATGTTATAACGATAATATTTTGGATATATTGGGTTAATAAGTATTTTGTTATTAAAATTAATTTGCCAATTCCTTTTCAGTTCTTAAATGAAAAAAGTACTAGAAAACTTAAATTATATATGTGCTTTACATTATATTTCTACTGGACAGTGCTGCTCCAGAGTATTATAAAAAGATTAGGTTGAATCTATTACGTATGATCACATTTTAAAACATTTTAAGTTCCCCAATTTTTAAAACAATTATCTCTAGTTCTAGGAATTACTCTTTAAGTGACCTGGTTCCAGAGGGCTCAGCAAGCAGGTCACCCCACGGATCCAACAGCCATTTGTCAGTGTCTCCCTTGAAATATGGCATCTGGAACAAAATGCTGCAGTGCCCGAATGTAGCTGAGAAAAGCCCGAGGGGGGGCGGATAGTAGAAGTCCTGGGTCTACATGATACAGACTGAGTTGTCTTACACCAACAGTTCACGATCTTTTCAGGGTAGCGTCACCATGAGGTGCTCAAGTTCGAGCTGGGTCTGACCCTCTAGCACTCAGAGGCCCCCACAGAAATGAAAGCAAGAATCACTGTCCTCCGCACCTCCGTTACTCACATCTTCCTCCACGCACCTGGCCACCCAGGTCTTTCTCTATTGTCACAGCATCTGACTGTTGCTGGGGAGACCGGGGTCAGGGGGCCCCATGCCTCGGTTCTTGTCTTGCTCTCTTGAGGTGAATTCAAGGGGGAGGCAACATGCATAGTGGAAATGAGATAGCAAGTTTATTTGTGAAACACGCACGAGCACGAAACCACAGGCAGACACCCAGCTAGTCCGAATGCCCCATGTACAGAGGAAATGAAGTTGTTGGTAAGTTCATTTGTAAGTTTGTTCTATACACTTGAGCACCTGGCTACCAGTGGGCACTCAGCTTATCTGAGTGCGCCAGCCGTTGGGGTTGAAGGATTAGATACCTTAGTCAGCTTGTAGGCCACCCTTCCTTCTTCCCCTTCTAAACCCTGGGAATAATGTACATCTACAAAGGCTTTCTTTCTCAGCCAGTAAAGATTCTTTTGTCTGAGTTAGAAATTGCTACAGAGGCTCAAGGACTCGCCTCCTCCTGCACTATCCCCGCTTGTGATGTTTGGAAAGCTCAGCAACTGTATGGGACCAGGCTCAGGACTGCTGAGTCAGTGGGTAAGACATGTCTCTCTCTTCCTCCTGGCCTTAGTTCACTACCCGTCCTACCTAATGTGACTTGCAGACTCCACTGGACTCTCTCCCACCTCCTCCCTTGGGGGAGATGATTAGTGTAAAAAATTGCCCTAGTTATCTAAACAACGCCTGCTGAATATTTAACAGCTAAGCTGCTGGAATTTAGAATTCAAGTGCCTCCAGAGCTGTGTAAGGCAAGTTCCATCTTCTCTGTTCTCTGGGCTTCTGATTGCTTGACCATCCCATGTAAGCACCTATCGACTCCGGACTCATGCTAAGTTACCATAATTGCTCTGTAGGTGATAAAAGTGTGTTTTAGGAGAATAGGAAAGTCAAACTCTCAGAATGTTCCAGAGGCTCATGTTTGATTACTGGAGGTGGGCGGCTGGAGAGGTCAGGGGAAGAACAGGTAGCCAATTCTTTATTGCACTGAAGTCTAACCGTGTCCCATCACAGTTGCATCCAGCAGCCTCTGCTTGATTAAGAGCTGGGAGGACAGGAGATGAAGTGAGACATTAGCTTCTGAAGGAGGGAAAGGAACAACATTCTCCCCATCTCCCTGCAAGCACCACTCACCAAAACGCCTTTTCAGTCTTAGGAATTATTTACAAAACTTTGAAAAGCTCTATTAGGGCAATTGAAAGGGGTGTGTGTGTGTGTGTGTGTGTGTGTGTGTGCACGTGTGCGTGTGCATGTGCTCATCATTTTAGGAAGACAAAGCTAAGCTCTTTAAACCTTTATTTTGAGAAAAAGCTCGAAATCTGGTATATGTATATATTTCATCTTAACCCAAGGAATTAACACTCTAATCCTTCATGAATCATTATTCAAATTGAGCAAATATTCTGCTGGCGTAAGTTCTCCCAAATGAGCGTTGAAGCAATATTTCTACTTGGGGAGTCACCTGGGGGTTTCCCCGCTTCTCCTCAGAGCACTGCCTTCTCATCCGGCCCCCATCCTGCGACTTACACTTCTCCCCCAAGAGGGTTCCTTCTGTGCTGCTAACATCTAAGCGTAACTGTGTAGGACCATCACAGAGGCATTATGGGAACCTCTTGGTGAAAGGTACTTGGTAAAAAATAATGCTACATAAACAGAAGACCATTATTATCAGCACTAGATTAGCTTCTCTCTCCCAGACTAATTATTTCACAGTCTTCTGGAAGGAACTGCATTTGCCATCTGCTGGCCCAATTACCTAAACGATCTGAATTCCATTAAACCTGGTCACAGCTCCTCACTCTTCCTTCAACTCCCGTCTTACTGCTGTCGGCAGATTTTAGGGCCCCTGTGTTCAAACCCTTGTCGGAGCCACTTAACTTTATGAAGCGTGACAGCGCTCCTCAAAGCGGACCACTGACCCTCTTGAAGTCTAAGGCAGCGGCGTTCTCGCGTCGGTGTCTAAACTAGCATTTGCCTCATTTTATCACCTACTATTTCATTCTGTCTCATCTCTCTCTTAAAACTTTAAATGGAGTCTTTTCAGAAAATCGAAGAAGGCTGTATGATGCCTGCTTTCTTCATATTTCTTTATTAACTTGGTTAAAGGTGGATAAATGTTGGCTTCTTGGCCATGTTGCCTAAAAGTTACATTCCAGAAAGTTAGATGAGCTGAAGCCAGATGTTTGAACTTGTTTGGCTTGTTGTTTGCCTCAGTCAGCTGGTGGATTGGCCTTGACTGGAACAGGTGGGACCTCGGGAGCTGTTCCTCACTGGCTTCTCCTTATTCCAATAGACTGCCCTGGGCTGATTCACATGGCGGCCTCAGGTTTCAAGAGCAGCAGGAAGGCAAGCTCCAATATATCACATTTGCTTTGGTCTCACTGGTACAAATCAAGTTAAGTAGCTAAGTCTGCAGTCATCGTGGAGGGGACTATCCAAGGGCATGGATGCTGAGACGCAGGAACAAATTGGGTACATGCTGTAATCAAGCCGCCACAACTAAATCTACATATTGTAATATCGTAACCAAGTGAGATCCTGCTATACATGCTGTGTTAGTCAGTGTTCTCTAGAGAAAGAGAAACCATAGGATGTATAGTTATCTATTGATAGATTTATTATCAACAACTGGCTCATGAAATGATGGAGTTTGGTGCATCTGAGGATCTGTGGGGTGAGTTGAGTGGCAAGCTTGTCTCTAGTTGGTCCCTCCTGGAGACCCAGGAGAGCTGAAGGGTCAGTTCCGATGTGAGTCCAAGAGCCTGAGAATCCGGAGAGCTGATGCTGTGGGTTCGGGCTGAAGGCTGGCAACCTCAAGCCCCAGGAAGAGCCGATGTTTCAGTTTGAGTCTGAAGGCAGGAAAAAAGTCAATGTCTCAGTTCGAAGGCAGAAGAATTCTCTCTCTCTAGGGGAGGACCAGCCTTTTTGTGCCATTCGGGTCTTCAACTGACCGGAGGCCCACTCACGTTAGGGAGGACAATCTGCTTTATTCAGCCTATAGATTTAAATGCTATTCCCATCTGAAAAACAAAACACCCCCCCGCAGGAGGAACACAGAATAACGATTGACCAAATATCTGGACATCCTGTGACCCTGTCATGTTGACACATAGAATCAACCATAACACATGCTGCTGTGAGTCCTGTTGTTTTTTAGTTTCAGTATGTCGTGAACATTCTTTTTGTGTCAGTAAATATAGATGGACAGTATCATTTTTGGTGGCTGCATCGCATACTGTATAATACACATGCTTTGTTTTTAATTTTTAAAATTATTTTCTTTATTATATTTTTTCCATTACCATTTAGTTCCCTATACCCCCGCCCCCCAGGAATCATCTCACTGTTGTCCACGTCCATGAGTCCCTTTTTCCTTTTTGCTCAATCCCTCCACCCCCTCACTCCCCGACCCCCACTAGCTGTCATCTGTTCTCCATCGATGAGTCTGTCTCTGTTTTGCTCATTATTTTGTTTTGTTAATTAGATTATACTTATAAGTGAAATCATATGGTATTTATCTTTCTCTGACTGGCTTATTTCACTTATTTCACCAGGTCCACCATACTCTTGCAAAAGGTTAAATTTTCTTTTTTACTGTGGACTAGATTTCCATTGTAATACACATACTTTGTTTCATTCTCTTGACAAATACTTGAGTTATTTCTTTATATTTAAGTGTATTTGAGTGATGACGCTTGCTTCATATTACTGGATTGTGCTCTACATAATTTGTACAATCTCACCAATAAGTACAGAAGAATGTGACTGACATTAAATGTCTATTCATTCAGCAGATATTTATTCAGCATTTATCATGTTCCAGAAACTTCAAGGAGTTAGATATGTAGTAGTGAGCAGAACAAGCAAGGTCCCTGCCCTCAGGAGGCATCCATTCTACTGGGAGAGACAGCAGTAGACAGACACACACACAGCTTGGTAAGGTAACCACAGCTTGTGAAAGGTGGGATGAAGGAAGTAAATGATGTGATATTATACGAGTATAAGGGAGTGTCGGTGAATACTGTAGACAGGGCTATCCTTTTCGTTTTTGCCAAACTGATAGAAGGAGAATTGGCTTGAGTTTTGGAGAGAAGGGAAGATATTATGAAGGTGGGTTTTGAATTGAATCCTGAAGTACACAAAATAGAGTTGGGTCAGACGTTTGGCATGAAGCATTCTGGAAGTTTTGCATGAACAAAACTGTCAGGATGGAAAAATCCAGCAGGGTCTGTGAAGAGGTGGACCAATCAATTCCTCTGGGGCTGGTTGGGTGTGAGCTGTTGTCTGACTCAGTTTCCCCCAGATATAGAACTTTCATCCCTACAAACGCAGGTAGACCTGGTTCACTACCTGGGCCACCTTGGTCTCAGGTAGAGAGCTCTGATCCAATGAAAAGTTTTTTTTGCAAAAAACAGGCAGTGGGTCAGATTTGGGCCACAGCTCGCCCCAGATAAAGCACACATTCCTCAGCCCCATGAAGGACTCTCTTCTAGTTCCATCCCACTGACCCAGTGTCACATCCTCCTGTGGCAGCAGGGCACGCTCAGTCCCTGTGCTGCGTCCTGAGCCACCTCTATCCCTTTGTCCATTTCTGCTCCCTCTGCACGGCCAAGCTGCACCTACCTTTTCTGGATGAGCCACCCCGAAAACAAAACTCCCATCATGCTGTTTTAACTACTCAGGTGGGAAAGTACCGTATTTTGTTCATTCGTGTTACCTTCTGAAGTGTATACTTTTTAATTTGTCTTATCAAAAGAGCTAGGGGCTGGTGACCTTGGGAGGGGCAGCTGCCTAGAAGTGCTGATGGGTCCCGCTTGGCATACTAAGTTCCCGCAGCTGGAGCTGTATGCATTGCTGACCTGGTGCAAGAAACCATTGCAAAGACACCATTCCACAGAAAGGAAAATCAATAAGTAATTTCTTTCCCTCATGTAGCTCCATGGGTAACAAGGATGAAACACATCCACCCACGACTGTAAGGGAGTATATGCCTGGAGTGAAAGGCAGCATAGTGCACGGCTCTAAATGAAAATAAAGACAAATGGGAAAGGCAAAGAAGGCCAGAACAGATAGAGGTTGATGTGCGGGGAGCCATTTTTCACAGACATTTAATTTTAGTTCACTTAGGCACTTTTGCATCAGGGCTTGCCGTTGGTGGAGCTATAATTCTATTTACAGATTGACAACATGGAATATTTTTCAGGGTAAAGGGTGAGTCTCAAATCTCTTGAATCTGAATCTATCCCACGGCCTCCTTATCTTTCCCAGCTTGGAGAGTACTCTACACAAATTGCAAGTAAGTGATGAAATGCGAGTGCACAGGGAAGAGAATTCCTCCTGTGCTTTCGAAATGGAGCTGGCCACAACTGTAATCTATCTTTTTTTTTTTTTCTTTCTAGCCACGCATTGCCACTGAAATGGAGCTGATTCAGCCGAGTTTGAGGAAACAGTAGCAACATCAAGTCCAAAGCTTAGTGGTTTGGTGGTTAATACATGCTGATTTCTTTGTTGCTTTCTGAAACAAGTGTTGTGGACAAAGCTTTTCATTCTACTTTTTTAGTAAGTGGAAAACTATTCAGTCCTAAAACCTTTTTTTAATACTTTGGCTAAGGGATCAGCCCAAATACAGGAACCTAAGAGCCTCAAACGTTTTTGACACTAGTGAACATTCTCTGTCTAGGCAAGCTAGCAAACTTTTCCCCCTGACTTGTCCTGCCTACCTGGTGACGGAATGCAAATGTAACAGTATTTTCAACTGTATCAAGATGATGAAGCACCAGAAAAGTTCTAGATAAAACCTTTGATCCATTAATAGAATGAATGGTCCTATTATGTCATCTAACAAGTTTTATTTTCCTCTGTGTGCTGAGAAGCATGAAATTATCATGTAAATAATGTCTCTTCTGTGCAAACAATTTACAAGGTGCTCTACAAATTCAAATTTAAGCTGTCATTTCTCTTAGTGTGTTAATTGTATCTTCCCTGAAGTTTTCTCCAACCTCACATGAGGATGGCGTAGGGATTCTATTGTGTCAGGAATCTGCGTGTTTTAAAGGGTTTGGAGAGCGTGCCCATTAATATCACTTGGAATTAAGATTCCATGAGCAAAGACAGTTAGTGATAGGTTTGTATGAATTTTCTTAGCATGCCTAACTGGCTTCATAACCCTTTCAAAGGTAATTAAATTTTCTTTTTGCACTTGCTGGTATGCTGAAGGTCCCTGTGGCCTCTGGCTTCTGGAGTATTCTCTGTGGACCCCCATCAGATAACTCTGCTTGCAGCAGGGGCTGGCAGAGGTAGAAAGGAAGCAATCATTACAGAGTTGTGGCCATATTAACTCTAATGCAGCCTCCTAAGTCAGGCGCTCACATCCAAATCCTGCATGCTGGATGCTGCACATAAATGGTACTCCTTACCAGAGAATTGCAGTTTCTGGCACTGTGTGTTTCCAGGGGTGTCCAACCTGCGGCCCGCGGGCCACATGAGGCCCAACACAAAATCATAAATTTCCTTAAAACATTAGGAGGTTTTTTTTGTGTATTTAATGTGTGGCCTAAGACAACTCTTTTTCTTCCAGTGTGGCCCAGAGACGCCAAAATGTTGGACACCCCGGCACTGTGGGCGTTTGCTACTGTCTCGCCCTCCCCGCCCCCACACACACTTCACCGGAAACCTGTATTAATTAGTAACGCCAACCAAAGTATTCCAAAGTGAATTAGGGAGAGCGTTCCAAACCTTTTAGATGCAACAAGCACACAGTTCCCATCATCTCGTTAAATTCAGGCCTAGTCACTCAGGAATGTAGTTTTGTTGGCTGGCGGGTTAAGTCCAATGTACCTTTTGTTCTGCGTTTAAATAGTCTTAAATAAGCGCACTCTTTCTGGTTTTGACAGTGGCATCATGGGTCTTACCACAATGCTGTTCCACAGGCACCAAACTAATTGCGAATCAAGTTTCAGCCTCTCAGGGAAGTGAGGACTGGGAACTGCTTTCACCTGTCATTCAGGCTTGGCAGAATAACAAGATAGCCATGAGTAGCCCTCTCCTCGCTGCGTTATTAAAGGACTTTTGTCGGTAGGGGCTTTTTAGAGTGTGGATGGGGCATGTGTGTTGGGTGGGGGTGGGGCGGGGTGGGGGTGGGAAGGAGGTACAGAAGGACACACAGGCTCCGATACAAAGGCTGACCACTGTAGAAAGTCCCTAAGATTTGGAACTTGCTACTTCAACATGTAGGTCTAATGAAGACATGACTGGAATTCTGCTTTTATAAATATTGGCTATCTGGATATTTGTCTGTTATCCTGCAGCATGCTTTAAAACTCATCAGAATGATCAGACCGCTTAACTGGCTGTTCAAGGGTAACGGTTTTCAGGTGGCCAGAGTGACCGATTTGCCAAAATGGGCTGTGTTAAACACATATTTTACATGGCGGGTAATGAGACCTGCCCGGATAACCGATTTCAAACTTCCACTCAGGCTGACATGAGCGAAGTGCGTCTCAGGGTGTCCTTTGCGGGTGTGCTGGCCGTGACCTGTCACTCGCGTGTTTATTGCCTGTGTGGACACCACTGGCAGGATCCCTGCGTGCAGCCCAGTGAACACTTACTGAGGGAGGACCCAGAATATGTTACCACAGATGAAAATAAAAGCAGCCTTCTTGGAATTACCCACGTTACTGATAGATCCCAGCTTGCTCCGGTGTGGACACAACCATCCAAGCTGCGCGTGATCTCAAAGACCATCCTAACGATTTATTTTCACAACAGGTTGTCAGGGGAATGAAGGACGATGGTGTAGCGCCGCTCTCCATCACCTCCGAATCGTTTACAAACGTGCTCTAGGAAGGGGTCTTGGGGACCGTGGGAAAGAGGACAGTAGCACACGTCCTCCACAATGGCGTCCATGCCTCCTCCCTGAGGACCTCGGAGTTGGCTCCCGCTGCACCCAGGACGGGAGAGCCTGAGGCAGAGAAGCCCGTCACCTGTGGCGAGATCGCAGCGATGGGTGCATCTTTCCTCCTCAACCTCAGTGCTTGTTCCCACGGCCTGTCGTCACTGTGTCAGGAACAACAGTGAATTGTAGCGACACAAGATCCTTGTTTTCTGAAAACCCCCCAGAAAAATTTTTAATAAATAACATCACATATCCTCCAACACAGCTGTTTGGAAACAGGATGATACGTGCGTTCATATAGTGTTTGTTTGTCCTTAGTTTACTCTTGCTACGTTAGTTGAGTGTCTACCACACGCGAGACTCTGTCCCAGGCACTAAGAACACAGCCGCGAAGTAACAGAGTCGGGCACTGCCCTTGCTCGGTTAACATTCTCTAGAGGAGGCAGACAGAAAAGAAACAAAACAAATAGTATAATAACCCTTAACAAAACTACCAAGAAAAAAAACCATGGGGAGAGAGTTGAGAGTGAGGAGGCCCTCCTGTGGATGGGGGGGACAGGCACCCCGAGAAGGAGCTGTGTGCAGGACCTGAGTGGCAGCACCTAGCGAAGGGGCCCAGGCCCAGAGCCAGGCACAGGCTTGGCTTCTGAGTGAATTCACCTTCTAAAAATCACTATCTGTTATAAATATTGGGTTGGCCAACCAGCTCGTATGGCTTTTACCATAAAATAAAAGACACACTTTTCATTTTCACCAATAACTTCATTGATTTGGATATGTTGAGTACGTCAGCTATCTCCTGCTATTGGCTGCTAGTGCGTAGAGGCCTGGGGTGCTGCTAAACATCTTCCAATGCATAAGACAGCCCCGCAGCAAAGAATTATTTGGCTAAAATGTCAATAGTACCAAGAAATTTCAAAAACCACTTTTGACATGTTTAATTAGTCACAACACCTTCTCCATATACTGCACAAATCTCTTATTGCATTTCAGCTGTGTTTTTACCTTTTTTAAAGTAAAGTATAATATGCTGAAAATATTGCATAGTTTCTTCCATCTTCAATATTAAAATGGCTACACAAAAATTCGCCAGTTTTTTAAATGCACGCCTATATGACAGCTGTCCCAATAAAATCTAACAAAATAATTTCAAATGACAGTAAAGTCAACTAACTGCTGCTAGAGCCATCTTAGAGAAAAAAACTAAATGAACTTTTTGGCCAACCCAATAGAACTGCCACTCCTTCCTCAAGTCATGGAGAAATGTCCCAAAGCTTTAGAATTTGAGTTCAGTGCTCCTCATTCTCTGCTGGTACAGAGCTGAAAACACCTGAAGGGGAATTTTGTCTTACCTGCTTTTAAAATTAAAGAGAACAAAAAGAAATCACATTGTGTCACATAGGTCCTGACTTTTAGTCCCAGGTGCGACCTGAACTGGCAGGGCGGGTTGGGACAAGTCTTGAACCTCCCTGGGTCATTTTTATTCCCTACAAAAAGAAGAGTCGGGGTGAGAGGGGTTTTAGGTTCCCAAGAGTTGTGTGAGTTTCTCCACCTGAGTCTGTTTGTGTCTCTCCACCTGAAACAGGTGCGGTTCTCCACTGTAAGCCCGTGTGCATCGCGCCACGTGAACCAGGTGCAGTTTTCCGCCGTAAGTCCGCACGTCTCCCCACGTGAGCCCTCTGCGTCTCTCCACACGACCCGGGTGTAGTTCTTCACGTTGAACCCACATTCACTCTCCTCTTGCCCAGCCTGGGTGCATTCTCTCCAGGTAAGCTTCTTTACATTCTTTGTTTATAATCGTTGGTAATCTCGTGGGTACGCCCCAACGTTTCCCTGTGTGCTCGCTCGTGTGTTCTCTCTCCTTTTAAGCCCACATGTACTCTTGTGAGTTTGGGCGTTTTCCTCCTGCAGGCCTGTACACAGTCTTACCTTGCAAACTTCGGAGGTCTGTAACCTTGACAGCTGGGGATTCAAGGCTTGCAGGGAGTGGCCCTGCTTTCACAGTGGTCTTCGCTTGGTCTTTCCCCTGGGTAGGATAGCCCAGGGCCTTGGAAGGCAGGGCTCATCCATGGACACTGTGTTCCCGAGCCCTTATTGAGGCTTTCAGTGGTATGTTGGTGCAGATAGATTTTCACTGGCTTCTCTTGGAAAGTGGCATTGGTGCCTCTCCTGGCCATGCTGCTGGTCCTGCCCAGTTCGGCAGGCTATGTCATCACTGAATCACAGGGCAGGGACGACACTTTGAAAGGGGAGGTTGGTTCTGCAAGCTATCCACGTACCCCTGGCTTGGCCCGCAGTGGACACACAAAATTGCTCTGAGCTTGCTACATGAGCTCTGAAGTGTTCTTTGCTAGGTAATAGTGTCTGGTCAACAGTTACAGGGGGTTGAAGGTTAGTTATGCTCCCTAAACCTTTACCAGTTTGGAGTGAAAGCAAGTCTCAAACAAAGTTTGCCATCCACAGAAATCAGTCAAGAACAGTTCATACGGCATGCTATAAGCCTGATAAAGACTAAGCTGCCTGTCCCTGCAGGTGATTCCTGCACACTTTGCAGGGAAAGCTCAGTGACAGTGTTCCTGTGACAGGAAGCCATCCCACTAGGTTTCAGGCACTTGGGATCTTCCCGACTCAGTGGCAGCATACAGCACCTTCTAGGGTTAAGCCTTGGTTCTGTCCCCTTGGGTGGTGCTCGGACTCACAATACACTCTCTAACTCAAAAGCTCTTTACAGATGTGAGGGAAGCGAGATTAAGAATCTGTCTCCCTTTACATAGGCACAGATGTTAACAATTAAGTGGCTCAACTAAGTCCCATTTTCTCACTGACAACCTTCTTTTAAAAAAAAATAGGTAATCTAGATTGCAAGAATATGCTTCCCCCTCATTCACTCACCCTCCCTGGGAGTTGTCTAAAGCTATTTCCCTGATGCTTGAAATGCACTATGATTAAAAACGTTGTTCATCACAGCCTGAAGGGCGGGGTGTTGCGGGCGGAAGGCGGGAGAAGAGCACGGGAGGCCAGCAGCAGTGGTCGTGGGGGGTGGGGGCGCGGCGGAGCTAGCTAGCGTGCCCCGTAGTGCTGACCCTAACGGTTCACCTCTTAGCCTCACATCTTCCCTTTCCCCAGGGGGGCTCACCTGTGTGAAAGATGGTGGGTACGTGGAGCCGATGAGTCAGAAGAGGAAGCAGGGCCTACATTGAAGAGACACATGGCTCTCCAGGTAGAGGTGACAGCGAAGGTCTGTCTGAGAATTCCCAGGAGAGTGTGCCCACCGCCGCAGCTCAGTTCTGCCAGGCCGGGCAGTCCAGGTAGGTCCTGCGGTTGCTCTTATTCTTAAGTGAGTGGTTCCTGGGCAGGAGCCATGCCCAGAAGCCCGGGGAACAATGGTATGCGGTGGCTCTGTTTGGGTGCCCAGCTCCTGGTCTTTCCCTGAGTGGGAGCCAGCACCGAGCGGGAATGTGGGCAGCTTCTACAAGATGGGAAAGGCAAGGAAACGCGTTCTCCGGGGGGAAGGCAGTCCTGCCGTCACGGTGGTTTTAGCCTAGTGTGGTGCATTTTGGACTTCTGCCGTGTAGAACTATGAAAAAAATGACTTTGTGTTGTTTTAAGCCGTTGTGTTTGTGGCAGTTTGTTACAGCAGCAGTAGGAATGGGTTCAGGTACCGGGAAAAGCATTGAAGACTCACGCACGGGAGCCCCTGGCTCCGGGGAGAAGGAGCAGAGCAGTGGCTGGAGAGGGGTCTGTGGGTCCTGGCAGCGGAGGAGCCTGCCTGGGGCAGGTGGCCAGGGCTGGAGGGGAGCCGCTGCAGGGTGGCGGCTGGGCAGTTGGGACCCTGCGCTGCCCTGGCTCACCACCCTGAGTGCCAGTGTGCCTCCGCAGCACCCTGTACCTGACGGCCCTGTGCTGGGTCCAGGGCCTCCCTCTGCAGCCCCAGTGGGCGGTACCCTCCTCCATTTCTGTCACAAAACTGAAATCTAGAAACAGTTCTCACTGCAGCCTCCTTCTGGCATCCCCATGCCTAATCCATCTAGATTCAATAACTTGGCCCTGACCTTTTCTTTTTTTAAGTTCTTTTTATTGTTTTTCAATTACAGGAGTCCCAATTTTCCCCCCATTACTCTCTCCTGCCCTACTCACCCACCCACCTTCCATTTTCAATTGCCCTGCCCCTCCCCTTCCCTTCCCCATCCCCATTGTCTTTGTCCGGGTCCTTTATACTTGTTCCTTTACCCTTCCTCTGCTTTCCCTGTTATCCCTTCCCCCACCTCCTCTGGTCACTGTCAGTTTGTTCTTTGTTTCTATGTCTCTGGTTTTATCTTGCTCGCTTATTTGTTTTGCTGATTAGGTTCTGCCCTGACCTTCCTTTCTGAGTTCATCTACTGTTGTCCTCCCAGACACATCTGTTTGTCACAAAAGACCGAAATGATTTTTTACTTTAGGGTCTTCGACTGCTCTCTCGCGGGGGCTTCTTCCCCTTAGCTCCCTCCTGCTCGTTTCTAGGGTCTCAGCTCAATGGCCCCCGCAGGGGACCGTCACTGACCCAGGGCCCCTGCAAACCACTGTTCTCTAACATGTCCCTTGGTAGTTTCTTCATAGTTTTTTAACTCTGCCTTGTTTGAGTTTTGTGCTCACTGCTGTTCTTTCTGGAGAACAGAAAAGACCACGAGTGTTCTCGTTCACGTTGCGTCCTCCGCGCCTCGAGGGGCATCTGGCGTGCGGTGGCTGCTCTATCGCCCGAGCACCTCCAGAGTCTTTGCATATCCATCTCCAGCCCCTTCTCTCAGTTGGAGGGACAGTGGGAGAGCCTTCACAAAGAAACAAGCTTTAAATTGTGTTTGGGCTTGAATCTGCCAGAGTATTTATTTTCAAGCTGGGCCTGTAAGGAGAAAGCTAAGTCCCAGAAATGCTGGTGCTTTCCAAATACTAGATGAACCCACACACCTTACATAGTGTGAGGCAATGAGCACGAGGCTGAGGAATTAATTTGTAAATTAAATAAGCAAATTCCACATTCTGTACTAAATATTCTGTAGATTTAATGAACAATGAATTATTTTACATGCTTTGATATGCTTTCAAAGTGAAGATCGCATTCCTGAGAAATGAAGTAAGAACTATGTAGTTTGGGATTGAATTATTTTGGGAAGCTTCTTGCGTCTCTCAGGAAATACAACAGACAGGTCTTACAGAGATTCCACTTTAAATATTTTGCTTCCTTCTTAACATGGCTCCTTGTTCGCTGTGCCCCAATGGTGGTGGAATGCTGATATTCCCCGTCTACTCCTGCAATTGCTTCTACTACCATTTCTACAGTTACTACCGGTATTATAATTACTATTATGGAATTAAATTGCTATATTATATTACTACTATATTATATATAATTGTATAACTGGTATTATAAATACTATTGCTGCTATAATTACTGTAACTGCTGCAATCACTACTACAATTGCTACTCTGTTACAATTCCTACAGTGATGATAACCACAATTACTACTACTACTTCTACCATCAGTACTACTACCATACTCATTTCTACAGCTTCCTCTACTACAGTTACTACTATTGCTGCTGTTGTTACTTTTCCTACTACAACTACTATTACCATAATTGCTACTCTGCAATTACTATGGTAGTGATGACTACAATTACTACTAGTCATTTAGTATTTACTATTCAAGGAAGAAAGGGGTGCATAATTTATTGGTCATTGAATGGTTACACCAACAATACAACATCCATCACATTGATTGTAGGTGGCATTTCTGTGTCTTCATCACTCTGTTCTCATCCGGTGAACAAATCTTTGCTTTGAGGTGGCGTCACTCGTGGAAAAGAAAAGATCAGTATGTTAGAGCTCTGGAACCTCGGGCTGGACTATCATTTTCTTTCCACTTGTTTCTAGATGTTACTTATTTATATCAGACATTGTATTGGCTCGTGTCATTTTCTGACATAAAGCCTTGAAATGCTGCATTATAGTGGGGCAAACTTTTTAATGCATGAATATTTTGTTAATGTAAAGAAACTATCCAGTTTCTCTAACTGAAGGTGTACTGCCGTTAGCTATGAAGTGACTGGACTTTAGGGCTCCTCTTTTTCTCCACAGCCTCTGGCAAGGGACTGAAGTAAAGGAATTGTCGGGACAGTGACAAAGCTATACCTTGGAACCGGTTAGGTGAACAAATCTTGGACCGGTTAGGTCCAATTTTCTTTTGTGGAATCTTTCTTTGGATGTTAAGTTTCTCTTCATTTGTGCAGAATGGCTGTGGACAAAAGGGCCTCTCAAGACCCCTTTCAAGCTTCATGAATTTCTCACTGCAATTTTCCTGGCATGAGGCGTGACCTGAAACATTAGCTTGGTCGTTCTGATTGCTCTAGTAATCTGCGCAGGCATTTCAACGAGGAGCACGGTCATCGCTTCATTCTTTGTATTTTTTCCATCCCCACAACCATGTGGCTTCACTTTGAGGAGCAGGTGTGGGAAATAGGTGGGAAGTGCTGTTGGCACATAAGTTCATCATTTAAGAGCAAAGATCTAGTGGACACAGATAGGTACTGAAAGGCGCCCTTGTAACATGGGAGCTATGTGGCAACCAGTGTTTGGAATTGAACTTGTTAACTCATTACTCAGTTGTTTTCACCCTTGGCTGTTCTTCATAGCAAAAGGGCCAATGCTTAGGCCCCATCAAGACCATTTGTATCATAACCTCCTGGAGGTGAGGCCCAGGCATCAGCATTTAAAAAACAATTTCAGGTGGATAGTCAGGGTTACCAACCACTGACCAAGGTGCTGAAAACAACATATCCTTAACAAAATAAACTGTGTTACGTTTGGAGCCTTTTATTAAAGGATTGGATTAAGCAGACTGTATGACGTCCAGTGTGAAGGAGAGATCAAGAATGGGGAAGACACATCTTTGCCCTGGGATGTGAGTCACAGGGGGCAATGGCAGCCATTCTGGCATGCAGTGCAGGGCCATTAACAAAGTCAGTGTGGTGGGCAATGCTATCAGGTAGGGCTCTAGTTCCAGGCAGTCTGTGCTTTCCAAGTAAGGAGGTCCTTGTCAGTGGATGGAAATGTAGGAGCAGGACTGTTTTTGCCAGGAGGCTAGGCATAGTCTCCAGGTTAGCTGGATTCAGGAAGGAGGGTATCGTGGGTAGGGATGGGAGACATAGAGCACAGGTGACCTCCCACTTTCCAAGCAACTTGGTGCTTTCTCCACCAAGTATAGATGGACTTGCACTATATCCCCTTGGTTCTTTTTGAGGTCACTCTCAAGTGATCAGGGAGGAGGGAGAGAGGGCTGGAAGTTAGCAGCCCCCAGTGTAAAACTTTGTCTAATGGGAGGCAGGAACAAATTCTGCCCAGTGAGGCTAAGCTCCTTGAAATTTTCCACTGTGGCTGCTCCATTTGCGTGGACTTGGTCTGTGGGCAGAGATCGTTGGGGGAGATCCTGCTCTGGGGAGTCAGAGAAGGGCATGGGGGGCTGGGCATCCCCCACACCCAACACTTCCTCAGGAACCCCATAGTACCATGAGTGGTGGCATTCATGTCCTACAATGGGCTCTAATGATTGAAGATAATCTTATCATTGGTCCCTTCTGTCTCCGTTCTAATAAAGTTTCACCCTATCATGACTACACACACAAAAAAGGCTGTAGAACCTCATGATGTAAAAGTGAGAATGTTGACCCCTGGGCTGGTTTCAATCGGCCTCTGAAAGCTTGGGCACCACTCAAGTGAGCTGGTCTTCTGTGATCACGATTCTCTCCTCTCTGCAGCCCAGCTAGAAGCCACTCATTGATTATAGATAAAAATATACAGGTTGGTTTTCCTGTCATGCATTCATCACAAAGATGGATAGTAAATGCAGTGAAATTGCCTTGCTAAACTTAAAGTTGTCTTAAATCAAACCGACCTTTAAATTATCCTTCAAACTTTTTCCCCCAACCCCCATTCCCAAATAACGATTGGTCCATACACCAACTTGTATTAATGACATGTTAAATTAGATTAACTTTGAGCTCAGGCTGAAAAGGTTGGGAAATAGCTTTTACTGTGTGCTTTAAGTGAAATCTAGTGTAACATATGACATTAATATGCTATTTGATTCTCCAACTGAGATAAGGAAATGGAATTATGTTGGAGAAGGGAAATCACAATACAATCTCAGCCCAGACCACTTCATCAAAACTAAAGGATAAATTTCTAAAACACAAAATGACAAAGCAGCAGCAGTCATAGACAGTGACCATGACCCTCCCCCTGTCCTGGGGATATGTCTCTTGTGGTTTGGCCCAGGGGGCCCTGACTCTGCCCCATTATTCCTCCTCAGCAACAGTCTTCTTCCAGGCCTTCCCACATTCCCTGAGTTCCTAGGTATTAGCTGTTATCCTGTGCTATGTTTCTGGTCTTTGAGCAGAGGATGGAACAGCAAGGAGAGCAGCATCAGAAGGCCCCAGCCCTGCTCCTGAACCCAAACCAGAATCTGGACCAATTTAGGGTCAGAGGACTACTACCGAACAGGTAACAGCAGTCCCTGTGACATGGGGACTGCCACGGCTTTTGCCCTTGTCTTCCCAGGCAGCATCCCCAAGTCCCCTCCGCTGGGGCTCAGGAGTTGGAAGAATAATGTCTGATACCGTAGATCCTTCCGTGCGCAGCTACAAGAATGTTAAGACACACTGTCAGAGGTGCTGTCGTTTACTTCTGGGTGGTAAAAAACAGAAGTGACTGGATAAAGAGGACGCCAGACACTTCTGTATCTGTTCCACCTGCCTCCCAGATCTCCTGCACTTCCCTCGATGAGGGGATCTCTTACAGGCGCTCTCTCAGTGGTGTCACTTGAAGAATGGAGGTTCTAAGAGTAGATACCCTCTAGCGTTGCTGCGAGGATTCAGTGAGTGAATTCCGTTCACAGTGCTGGACACGTGGCCAGCATCAGCAAGTGTTAGCTGTCACCTGCTGTCGCCACTGAGAAGCCGTCTGATACACTTGCCTGTTTAGACTTAGAGGTAAGGCATTCACATTTGCAGAATTGAATACATGAATTGGGAGAATGGTCTAGCAGCCTGTGTTTCATATCTTTGTTATGGGTTGAACTGTGTCATGGTTGTCCTGGAATTGGAAAGTGCGTATGTTGAGGTTCTAATGTCCAGTACCTTAGAATGTGACTTTATTTGGAAATTAGGTCATTGACAGTGTAATAGGTTAACAAGAGGTCATTAGGTTGGGCCCTGATCTGATATGACTGGCGTCCTTATAAAAAGGGAAAGTTGGACACTGAGACACATATAGGGAGAACCCGATACAAACATGAAGGTGGCCCTGGAGGGAGTCCTGGGAAAGATTCTCCCACACAGCCCTCAGAAGGAACCAGCTCTGCCAAACCCTTGATCTTGGACACTCCAGGCTCCAGATCAGCAAGACGATAAGTTTCTCCTGTGTAAGTCACCAAATTGACAGTACTGCTGTGGCAGCCCTAGAAAACTGATACAATGTTATATGGGGAGGAAGGAAAGAAGACAGTAAGGAAAAAAAAAGAAGGAAAAAGAACAGAATAAAATAAAATAAATATTATAGCACATGTCATTTGATAAAGTATCTACTGCAAGACAGGCATTTAATTCTAATAATTTTACACCTCCCACCCCCACCCTGCACTTACTCTACAAGAAGGGCTCACGTTCACAACGTTTCAAAGTTGTGACATCAGGATCCAGAAGTAAGTCTGCATGCCTTCCAAACCATTTGCCATATGATACCTCTCACATGAGAAACTGTTACTTTCTGGTTAACATCTGAAGAGACCAGGCAAGTTGTCCTCCCCACCCCCAAATTTTTAATCTTTGGATCCTAAGAAGCAGAAATCTACCCTGGCACGTTGGAAAGAATGGCGTTGGGTTTTTCTTTGCTTTACTGAAAGCCTCAGAAAAAATCTCATGAAACTCAAGGAACTAAAAATCCCTGGGACTGGCTGAGCCTGGAGAGGAAACTGGAGACTCAGAAATGGAGCCCCCTGCCCCCACAAATGCACAGCCTCCCCTACCATCAATATCCCCACCAGAGCAATACAATTGTTACAATTGTTGAACCTACATGGACACATCATATCACCCATAGTCCAGTTTACATTAAAGTTCACTCTTGGTGGTGTATATTTTAGGGGCTTTGAAAAATGTTTAATAACCTGTATTTACCATTATAGTATCATACGGAGTACTTTTACTGCCTTAATAATCCTCTGTGCTTCTCCTTCTCTCCCTCTCTAAACCTTAGAAAACACTGATCTTTCCACACTGTCCATAGTTTTGCCTTTTCCAGAATGCCACAGAATTGAACTTGTACACTACGTAGCCTTTGTCGATGGCTTCTTTCACTTAGTAATACACATTTAAGGTTTCTCTGTGTATTTTCATGGTTAATTAGCTCATGCCTTTTTAGTGGTAAATAATACTCTTGTCATGGTGTATAATTCTGTTTACACCTTGTTGGATTAAGTTTGCTAATATTTTGTTGAGGATGTTCATATCAATATTCATGAGAGATATTCTTTTTTTTTTAAATGATCAAGCATTTTTTTAAAAGATTTTATTTATTTATTTTTAGAGAGAGAAGAAGGGAGGAAGAAAGAGAGGGAAAAATAGCAATGTATGGTTGCCTCTCACATGGCCCTCACTGGGGACCTGGCCTGCATCCCAGTCATGTGCTCCGACTGGGAATCGAACCGGGACCCTTTGGTTTCCAGCCCGTGCTCCATCCACTGAGCCACACCAGCTGGGCTTATATTCATGAGAGATATTCTTTAGTTTTCCTCTCTTATGTCTGGTTTTGGTATTAGGATAATGCTGCCTTCATAGAATGAGTTAGGAAGTATTTCCTCTGCTATTTTCTTTTTTTTAATTTTTAAAAAATTTTGTTTATTTTTAGAGGGGAAGGGAGGGAAAAGGAGAGGGAGAGAAACATTATGTGTGGTTGCCTCTTGCACACCCCATATTGGGGACCTGGTCCACAACCCAGGCATGTGACCTGACTGGGAATTGAACTGGTGACCCTTTGGTTCATAGGCTGGCACTCAATCCACTGCGCCACACCAGCCAGGGCCTCTGCTGTCTTCTTAAAGAGATTGTAGAGAATTTCTCCCTTAAATGTTTGGTAGAATTCACCAGTGAACCTATCTGGGCCTGGTGCTTTCTCTTTGGAATGTTGCATATTTAATTACTGATTCAATTTCTGTAATAGATATAGGTCTATTCAGATTGTCTATTTCTTCTTGTGTGAGTTTTGGCAGATTCTGTCTTTCAAGAAATTGGTCCATTTTACGTAGGTTATCAAATTCGTAGGCATAGAGTTGTTCACAGTATTCCTTTATACCCTTTTAGTGTCCATGTGATCTGTATTTGTGTCTCTTCTGTCATTTCTGGTATTATTCATTTATGTCTCCTCTATTATTTATTTATTTTTAGTTAGCCTGGCTAAAGGCTTACCAATTTTATTGATCTTTCCAAAGAAGTAGCTTTTGGTTTCACTGGTTTTTCTCTATTGACATCCTGTTCTCAATCTCATTGATTTCTGCTCTAATTTTATTATTTCTTTTCTTTTGCTTATTTTGGATTCCATTTTCTCTTTTCCTGATTTCTTAAGGCAGGAGCTTAGATTATTGATTTTAGATTTCTTATTTTCTAATATATTCTTTCTTTAAAATTTTAAAAAATATATTTACTTTTAGAGAGAGAGGAAGAACGGAAGAAACATCAGTGTGCGAGAGACACATGACTGGTTGCCTCTTGCACAGCTGGGGACCTGGCCTGCAACCCAGGCATGTGCCCTGACTGGGAATTGAACCAGTGACCTTTCCTTTTGCAGCCAGTGCTCAATCCACTAAGTCACACCAGCCAGGGTTCTAATATATTCTTTGAAGGCTACAAATTTTCCTCTAGGCACTGCTTTCTTGGCATCCCACAGATTTTGGTGAATTGCATTTTTATTTCATTTAGTTTAAAATATTTTGAAATGTCTTCTTTAGCCCATGTGATATTTAGATGTGTATATTGTTTAATTTTGAAGTGTTTGGAAAATGTCCAGGTATCTCTATTATTGATTTCTAGTTTAATTCCATTGTGAATTTCCTTTGAACTCTAGGCTTCTGTGTGATCTGAGAGCAGGCAATGGATAATTTCTACTCTTTTAAATTTGTTAAGGTATGTTTAATGGCCCTGAATGTGGTTAATTTTGCAATTTGTTCAGCTTTTTAACTTGTGGGACTGTGCCGTTCACCTGTGGGGGTCTCCGCTCACACTCCAGTCAGTGTCAGAATGGAATTGAGCAGCAGCACACTCATCTGGTGTCCAGGAATTGTTTGATGTGTGGAAAACTCACATGTCTGCTGTCAGAAGTGAGCTGTGGTGGTCATAGAAGAGCAAAGAAGAAACTCAGGAGTGTTTCCCTTAGTCTCCTTTTCCAGTCTCTACTTCATTTCTGGACTGTGACATTCATTTGTACCCAGTCATGCGCCACCTTCCATAGCCATTTGTTTTTATTTTCCATCAAGTTCAAGTTCAAAGCTCCTTGAGAGCTGGAGTCATGTTCTCCCCTCCTTTGCAGTCTTCCCGGGGGTCTGTCCCATGCTGCCTGTGGGGGGCGCTGGGTAAATATTTGATGAATGAGTAAACAGTAGGAAACAAAGCAGCCGTGAATGGGAGTCAAGGTAGGGCGCCCTCCAAGGGGAAAATGGAGTTTCAAACAGAGACATGCTTCTCCAACAGGTCTGTCCCCAACAAACAGTTCTGGTGACACTGAATGCAGCCAGAACTGTTCTTTCCAACACAAGTCCAATCCCTTTGAGCAAGCATGTCCTAAAATACAGAGGGATAATGCATACTGAATGGAAGTGCATCTTCGTCTTGTACAAATCAGATGCATTCTTCCCCTGGGGCATGCCATGTGTTTGCGCTCTTGCGTGTGCTGTTGCATTCGCTAGTGAAACAGTGAAACCACTGATCTATTGGATAACTGGGCTTTGGGCTGGGGCCACCTTCCCATGATGTCCTGACCCCTGGGCTCCCTGGGCCCATCTCCACTTTTAATGTTGCTCAAATTGAGGCCCCTTAAGATTATAAAACAATTATGTATGTTTTCCTAAAACATTTATCAGGAAAAAAAAGCACTTATAGTACATTATTTTTATAACTATTTACTTAGACCCCAGTTTTCACCTTTTACAAGGAGACTGCTTATTTAAAATTTTAATCTGTAGCTATTTTTCTGTCTTGTGTTCAAATTGGGAGGGGAAAAATCCCTCCTGGTGCCCTAGTTCAGAAAACGAGGGCTGTGTAAAGGGCATGAAATAGAGAAATTAAGAGTGGTCACACCTGTCCCTTTGAACTCTTCTTTTGGTTGTACACCCCGAGTGCCATTGGTCATGCATCCTGTAATTTTCCTCTAAGATATTTTAGCATAGACAGTGTAGAATATTTATAAGTGTGGGCCAGTTTATTCTCTGTCCTAGGAGTGGTTAGTTTATGTTTACAGTGTCATGAAGAGGAAGGCCCGCTCCAAGGGCAGGCAGAGTCAGCACTGTAAGGATGCTATGTAAGAGTTTGCAGTTTAGCATCCTTTGTCCCAAACCTTCAACCATCTTCATGTGTAAATGTCCGCACTAGAGATTTGTTCGTTGGTGTAAGGATGATGGGACATAACTCTTACTGAGGGAACTGAGAAGTGCTCATGATAATTGGAATATGCGGGCTGGTGAAACCCTGCCTGTGCCCCTCTGCCTTCCTGTGGACAGGGGTGTCTAGCAGGCTGTGTGTGCTCCTTGGGAGGGTTGCCCTTGGCCATCTGCTGCATTTGCATCCCGCCTCTTAATTGAGAATTCTGCGTCT
>PVJI01005637.1:0-94456 GCA_004026765.1 Micronycteris hirsuta
TTTTTATAAATCATTAAATATATTTACTGCCTCATGAGGGAAGTCCTCTGCATCTTTATGTGAAATGGAAAAAGTATATAACCCCTAAATAGCTGTATTTAGAACAGGGGGGTTGTTGTTGTTGTTTTTCTGTTGAATTTCCTGAATGCTAAAAAGGGCAACTTTTCTGTTGGATGATATCCAAGATCAGTAGCTTTCCTCCAGTTTAGGTACAGATTCAACTGAAGTAAAGCATCTTTTCAAGAAGTGTGACTGTGTCATTCTGCAGAAGCGGGAGGAAGAGGAGTGATGAGGGGCGGAAACAGATCGAAGTGAGGTGGTGATCTACCCGAATCTTCCGTGCTGTGTGAAGGGATCGTGTAGCAGGACCAGTCAAAGTGTAACGTAGGAGCCCAGGATGGCACAGTCACAGAATACTTTTCTGTTTCAGTCAAGTTTTTCACATATAAACTTAATTAGTAGTAGTTCAGTATGAAATTTCTTTCCACAGGGGTCTCTTTTCTCCTATGTCAGTGAGAATACCTGATACCTAACAAGTAGTTGGGTCTGTACTTTCTCGAATGTCTCATCAGACTGAATAACAATGAATAATAATAATAATATTATGTGTTGTTGCTTATTTTCTTTTTTTTTTAAGATTTTTTTATTTATTTACTATTAGAGAGAGGGGAAGGGAGGGAGACAGAGAGGGAGAGAAACAGCAATGTATGGTTGCTCCTCACACGGCCCTCACTGGGGACCTGGTCCGCAACCCAGGCATGTGCCCTGACTGGGAATCGAACTGGGACACTTTGGTTCCCAGCCCGTGCTCAATCCACTGAGCTATACCAGCCAGGGCATGCTTATTTTCTTACAGACCAACCTCTGCATTAAAGTTAATTATTTACTCACTCATTCATTTATCTATTTATTAATTTATCTATTTATCATCTATCTATTTATTCAATATTTTTGACCAACCAGATTCCCTACTTCTGGTGAAAATATGACCAGACAGGGGACCTGGCCCGGAGCGGGTCTGCCAAGGGCCAGCTGTAGTGTGTGGGTTTTTTACTTCATGGAGAAAAAATTTCACGTGAGTCCAGGTGGCTGTGAGGGTGCGTTTATTAAAGCTGGGGACAAAGAAACAAGGAAGGGCTCAGCATGAAAGAAGCAACAGGAGAGCCGAGGCTGGGCTGCCTGAGCTCACTGGGAAGTCAGAGAAAAGCGGGCCTAAGGGACAAGTTCATGGGATGAGCCTGGGACAAGCTGCCAGCTGCCTATTGCCTTAAAGGTTTTTTTCTGTTTTTTTGCCTGGGAGGAAAGCAGTGGGGGGAGAAGAGGGGAAAGGGAATGGTGCCAGCTGCTCCCTAGAGGGAGAGCTCAGGAGCTTTGTCCTTTGTCCTAAGGCTTTTATCTCTTTCTTGCAGGAGGAAACTTTAGGGCGGGGCTGGCTCAGGGGAGGGTTTCAGTAGAGTATTCATCCATTCTCCAGGTGTGCTCTTTCAGGGTCGTGGTCTCCACTGATTGGTCAGTAACAGGCCAGGGGGTTGGTAGTCATTGAAGCTGGTCCTGGCTTCGCCCACCTGATTTTGCTGTTTTTCTGGGCCTGCAGCTGAAATACAACTGAAGCCTAGGGAGGTGACCTCCTGTATCTGCCTATAAATTGTTTGGCCAGTGTGTGCAGCTGTCTGTCTCAGTTTCCCTATTCCACTTACTAAGAAATGTTCCTAGTTTCTTACTGGTCTGTCTCAGAAGCACCCAATATCAGCCCATGATTGGAGAGTAGGGTTGAACCTCTCTTCTGGATCTAGAAGTGGATATGGTACCTAAGTCTAGCCAATTAGAATGTTCCATCCCAAGACTAGACTTTCAGGGATCATTTCTATAGTTTGTCAGAATGTTCCATACCACTGGCCACAGTGTTATCTGCAGGGCTGGACACATGACCCAAACCAAGCCAATGATTATCAAGTTTGACTGAGACAGAGAATAGCCCACCTGAACAAACCCACCACAGAGGAAAACCACACCAGTAGACAGCAAGAGCAAAAGCCCTGCTCTTATTCTTTAGCCCCTGAGTTTGGTTTCAGATAGTTCAACTTTGTGAGTGAATAGACTCCATTTTACTGTTGTGGAAGACATTTCCAGCCACATTTCTAGCACTTGCATTCCAAAGAGTTCTGACGAACACATACATTGGTTTCAGATAGTTCAACTTTGTGAGTGAATAGACTCCATTTTACTGTTGTGGAAGACATTTCCAGCCACATTTCTAGCACTTGCATTCCAAAGAGTTCTGACGAACACATACATTGACGAACACATACATTGGTTCAGAACGTTGCATATAATAGAATCTGAAATGTAGCCTCTGCTGAGCTGATGTCTTTGTCCCTGAGATGGAAAGTTGGCAACTGTTATCATGGACATAGAAAAGCAATTGTTTAAATTATTGCCTGTGTATCTTTGTACTCCAAATCTATTTCTGCCAAATCTGAAATCTTAGGGAACTTGGTACGAAAAAAAATGTCGAGGTGTCTTTGCTACTCATTGCAACCCCTTGGGAAATGTCTGTGATAAAGACAAACTACAGTTGAAGCTAGGATATATAAAAAGAGAGAGAGAGAATATGAATGGACGTCTTTGCTAAAAGTGATGTTTTTGCATGGCGTCAGCCATCTAAAATAGATATTTCTTATTGCTAGGTTGGAAAAGCCAAAATATTTGCTGAATTTGTTGGCAGCAAAGAGGGAAGCTGTGTTAAAGGTGACAGATAAGAATGGGACCAAGAAGGAGCTGGAAACTCAAAAGCATCTCACCTTATTGAGGTAATGAGTATTTCTTATTGTGAAGAGAGATATAGTGGAGTACATTCTGGGGCAAAGAGCAAATTACAATTGGTTCCATAGTTTTGAATGGAAGGTAAAAGTAAACAGAACAGAATGGGCAAGGGACTGTGGGCCACTGAGAGAAAAGTCCCAAGGATGGATCTATATTCAAAAACTAGATTTTCCCAAAGACGTTTAGTGAGTAGGAGCAAGGTAGGTATGAGGTGGCTGGACCTGCAGTGGCCTTGAGCAGGATGAGGCGGCGGTCCCCAAATGGGGAAGCCTGCAGCGAGATGTGAAGCGCGAGCAGGGTGAGGAGGGTGTCCACACAGCAGTGTGGCCTGGAGTGGGTGTTGGAGCTTCTACACGGGAGCAGTGGTGGCCGCGGGACCATTAGCTATGCACGGGGGATTGATCATATAGGTAAATATCTGTGAATAGAAGCCACTGCGAAAGAAGGAAATTACAAGTTCAGAAAGAGAAAACTAAAATGAACCCTTTGGTGCTGGATGGGCACTGGCGGTATCTGTGTGAACTCGGTTTTCAGTACATATTGGTAGATATGAAAATAAATGTAAATAAAGTCTGTGTATGGATGTGTACCTATATTCACACACATTTATTTCCCAGGATGTTTTTCCTGAGAAGACCCAGGAGCAATGATATTGCAATAGCAACTGT
This sequence comes from Micronycteris hirsuta, assembly GCA_004026765.1. Classification (NCBI taxonomy): domain Eukaryota; kingdom Metazoa; phylum Chordata; class Mammalia; order Chiroptera; family Phyllostomidae; genus Micronycteris; species Micronycteris hirsuta. The sequence continues at coordinate 3,492 of PVJI01005637.1, forward strand.
GTGCTCAGTGCTCAGACGTTAGCTTCTGAAAGGAACAAGGCTCCTTGGCGAAAAGGGTGAGCAGTTTAGGGCGGCAGCAGAGAAAGCGCAGGGTGCCTGGGGTGACTTCTTGAGCCCGTGGGTGAGAAAGTGTGTGAGAATGAGAGAGAGGACAGAAAAGAGCGTGAAGCCAGCTCTAAGATTGGTCGAGACTGGGACAATTTGAGTATCAAAATAAATGACTAAATATCAGATTACAAACCAGTGAATAAAAGAAGATGCATGAGTCCAAACTGATATACATAAATTAACAAATTACATTTGATGAGAAAAGAATATTTACCAAGTTATAGAGTAACTTCCCCCAAAACACACATTACTTACAAAAGAAGAGCAAGTTTGTAGGGGAGAAGCTGACAGACACACATTAATTAAGTGATTAAGTAAGCGTTGGGAGGAATCTTAAATCACATGTCACCTGGGAGAAAGCAATGAGAACTAAAATCATTTCTCTGGTATATTTACCATAGATTTTCTAGAAGTTTGATATTTTTCCATTTTTTTAAAATTGGGGATGTCATTGAGAAGCTGGAATAGGAAGCTCCAGATAAACAGCAGCACAGGAATCAATTCACTGTTTCAGAAATCCAGACACTAGTTGAGAGACTCACTGGGTGACTAAGAAAATACTCACATTGAAATGCGGGAAAGACTGAGATTCACTCTTGCTGCAAACCCCGCCCCGCTGCAGCACAGTGTGATGCTCCAACCCCCAGCACCGCCCGGGCCAGAAGAGTCTGACCGCACAGTTGTTGCCCCAACCGCCATGGCTGCCCTCCAAGGGGCCGCCTTCTGGCTCACCTATACACACCTGGGAGCTGACAGGGCCTAGCATTCACTAGGCCCCCAGGACCACTGAAATCAAAGAAGTGGTTTTATTTCTTTTTTGCTTTCAATTACAGTTGACATTCAATATTATATTAGTTTCAGGTGTACAGCACAGTGGTTAGACATTTACGTAATTTACGAAGTGATGCTCCGTTAAGTCTAGTGCCCACCCGCCCCACACACAGTTATCACAGCACTACTGACTATATTCTCTGTGCTGTACTTCACATCCCCGTGACTGTTTTGTGACTACCCATTTTTACTTCTTAATCCCTTTCCTTTCTTCACCCAGCACCCCAACCTCCCTCCCATCTGACAACCATTAGTTTGTTCTCTGTATCTATCAGTTTGTTTCTGTTTTGTTTGTTGCTTTATTTTGTTTTTTAGATTCCACATATAAGTGAAATCATGTAGTATTTGTCTTTCTTTCTCTGACTTATTTCATTTAGCCTAATAACCTCTAGGTCTATCCACGCAAATGGTAAGATTTCATTCTTTTTTATGACCAGGTAATATTCCATTGTATATACGCACCCCATCTTCTTTATCCAATCATCTGTTGATGGGCACCTAGGTTGCTTCCACATATTGGCTATTGTAAATAATAATGCAATGAACACAAGGATGCACATATCCTTTCAAATTAGTGCTTTGGATTTCTTTGAATAAATACCCAGAAGTGGGATTGCAAGGTCATGGTAGTTCTGTTTTTAATTTTTTGAGGACTCTCCATACTGTTTTTCACAGTGGCTGCACCAGTCTGCGTTCCCGCCCACAGTGCACGAGGGTCCCTTTCTCCACGTCCTCACCAGCACTTGTAGTTTGCTAAGTCATTGATGAGGGCCATTCAGACAGGTGTGAGATGATATCTCATTGTGGTGTTAATTTGCATTTCTCTGATGAATAGTGATGTTGAGCATCTCTTTATATGTCTATTGGCCATCTGCATATCCTCAAACAGGTGGCTTTAAATGGGAGCACCAAAACTTCTCTCTGTTTCCCAAGCTCAGTGTAGAGCAAGCAGGCAACAAAGTCCAGCTCTCAGCTTCTCCCTGGACAAGGTTGGACTGCACTGTCCCAAATTTCCCACCTGTTGCCCAAGGATTGGGTTTCTAACCAGCCTGCATCTAGTTAGCGCAGGCAATTAATAGTTCTCCAGAAACTGGAATGGGAGCATGGGCTCTCCCTGCAATTTTTTTCCCAGCCTACAACTTCTCCCTGAAAAGAGTTAGTCCATGTATCTAGTGTCCCAACTTTTATAGCCGCCACCTGAGGGACTGTCTCCTAATTCACCCAGCTCTGAGACCTCATGGAGACTGGCATTTTCTGGTTCCCTGGGTCCACAGAGGACTCTTCTGAAAAAAATTAAAAAGGGGATAGCACATCCAAATTTATTCTGTGAGAACAACATTACCCTGATACAAAAATAGACCAGGTCACCACAAGAAAAGAAAATTATAGGCCAATATCTCTAGTGAACACAAATGCAAAACTCCTCAATACTCAAAAACCCAAATCAACAACACACCAAGCCCTGGCTGAAGTGGCTCAGTGGATTGAGCACCAGACTGTGTAGCAAAGAGTTGCCAGTTCAATTTCCAGTCAAGGCACATGCCTGGGTTGTGACCCAGGTCCCCAGTAGGGGGCACGGGAGAGAACACCACACACTGATGTTTCTCTCCCTTTCTTTCTCCCTCCCTTACCCTCTTATTTCATTTAGCCTAATAACCCCTCAACCTCTTAACCTCTTAAACCTCTTAAACAACTCTTAAAATAAATAAATACAATATTTTTTAAAAACGCATCAAAAAATTATACACCACGACCAAGTGGAATTATACCTGAGATGCAATATTGGTTAAACATATACAAATCAATCCATGTGATAAACCACTTTAATAGAATGGAAGTTTAAAACCACATGGTCCATATAGAAATACCTCTTGACAAAGTTCAACTTCCATACATGATAAAAATTCTCAACAAAATAGGTATAGGAGGAACTTACCTCAATACAATAAAGACCATTTATGAAAAGTCCACAGCTAACATCTGTGGGGGAAGACTTAATCAATGGGGGAAGACTTCATGCTTCTCTTATGAGATCTGGTACAAGGCAAGGATGTGCACTCTCACTCACCCCTTCTATTCAACATACTCCTGGAAGTACTAGCAAGAGCAATCAGATAAGAAAAAATAAATAAGAGGCATTCAAATTGGAAAGGAAGAAGTAAAATTATCTCTATTTTCAAATAATATAATCTGTATGTTCTGGCCAAGATGGAGGCGTAGGTAGAAACCCTTCACTCCCTTGCACAACCAAAAAGAGGAGAACAACCAGTCTAAAATCAATAAACAACAGAAGCACCAGAAAATCAAACTGCATGGAACTCCAACAACCAAGGAATTAAAGAAAAAAATCAACCAGAACAACCAGACCAGTGCACCAAGACAAAGAAGTATGGCCCAAATGAAAGAACAGAGCAAAACTTCAGAAAGAGACTCTAAGCAATGAGGAGATAGCCAACTTATTCAAAGGAGAGTTCAAAGCTCTGGTAATCAAGATGTTCACAGAACTGATTGAGCTTGGTCACAAAAGAACAAATGAAAGATACCCAAAGTGAAATACAGCAAAATATTCAGGGAACCAACAATGACAGGAAGGAAACCAGGACTCAAAGCAATGATTTGGAACAAAAGGGAAAAATAAACATCCAACTGGAACAGAATGAAGAAACAAGAATTAAAAAAAGTGAAAAGAGTCTTACAAACCTATGGGACAACCTGAAACATTCCAATATCCAAATTATAGGGCTGCCAGAAGAAGAACAACAGCAAGAAATTGAAAACTTATTTGCACAAATAACAAAGGAAAACTTCCCCAATCTGCCAAAGGAAATAGACTTCCAGGACGTCCAGGAAGCCCAGAGAGTCCCGAAGAAGTTGGACCCAAAGAGGAACACATCAAGGCACATCATCATTAAGCTACCCAAGGTTAAACATAAGAAGAGAATCCTAAAAGTAGCAAGAGGAAAGGAGAGAGTTACTTACAAAGGAGTTCCCATATGGCTATCAGCTGATTTCTCAAAAGAAACCTTGCAGGCAAGAAGGGGCTGAAAAGAAGTATTCAAAGGCATGAAAGGCAAGGACCTACATCCAGATTACTCTGTCCAGCAAAGCTTTCATTTAGAATGGGAGGGCAGATAAAGTGCTTCCCAGATAAGGTCAAGTTAAAGAAGTTCATCATCATCAAGCCATTATTATATGAAATGTTAAAGGGATTTATCTAAGAAAAAGAAGATAAAAAATGTGAACAGTAAAATGACAACAAAGTCACAACTATCAACAAATGAACCTAAAAGAAAAGAAAAACAACAAAAACTAAGCAAACAACTAGAACAGGAACAGAATCAGAGAAATGGACATCACATGGAGGGTTTTCAGTGGGATGGGGAAGGGAGAAATGGGGGTAAAGGTACAGGGAAGAAGCATAATTAGTAGGCATAAAATAGACGGGGAGAGATAAAAATGGTATAGGAAACAGAGGACTCAAAGAACTTATATGTACAATCCATGGACATGAACTAAGGCAGGGGAAGCTGGAGGTTTGGGGGTCGGGGGTGGAAGGGGAATAAAGGGGGGGCGGAATTGGGAAAACTGTAATAGCATAATCAATAAAAATACTTCAATATAAAAAAATAAAATAAAAATAATACAATCCTGTATGTAGAAAACCCTAAAGAATTCATGTTTTAAAACTGTTAGAACTAGCCCGGCTGGTGTAGTTCAGTGGATTGAGCGCGGGCTGGGAACCAGAGGGTCCCAGTTCGATTCCCAGTCGGGGCACATGCCTAGGTTGCGGGCCAGGTCCCCAATGAGGGCCATGTGAGAGGCAACCATACATTGCTATTTCTCCCTCTCCTTCTCCCTCCCTTCTCCTCTCTCTGAAAATAAATAAATAAAATCTTTTTTAAAAAAAACTGTTAGAACTAATAAATAATTCAGTAAATTTGCAGAATACAAAATCAACACACAAAAATTAGTTGAATGTGAAAAGGAAATCAAGAAAATGACCCCATTTACAAGAGCATCAAAAACAACAAAATACTTAAGAACAAGTTTAACCATGAAGATAAAAAGTCTGTACACTGATAATAATAAAACCTTCATAAAAGTAATAGAAGACACAAATAAACGAAAAGATATCTGGTGTTTATGGATTGAAAGAATGAACATTGTTCAAATAGCCATACTATCCAAAGCAATATACAGATTTAATGCAATCCTTATCAAAATTCCAACAGCATTTTTCACAGATATTAAAAAAATCCTAAAACTCATATGAAACAATGAAAGAACCCAAATACCCAAAGCAATCCTCAGAAAGAACAATATGGGAAGCAACACACTTCCTGATTTCAAATGATATTACAAAACTATAGTAATCAAACGGCACAGTATTGGCATAAAAACAGTCACACAGACCAATGGAAGACATTCTAGAGCCCAGGAATAAATTAACTTTTTAATTGAAAACTTGAAAGAGAGCTGATTTTGAAAAAGATCTCTACTGCGTTAACTGCTTCCAAATGCAAATAGAGTTAAACACTGGGAAGGGAATTTTATTGCCAACAACCTTTTTTTTATTGCTCAGAACATAGGGTAACCCTACGTCTCTGGTGCTGACAGTAATGGGAAGTGAACGGTTACCCTGGTGGCAGACTCCCAGAAGAGAGTCATTTCCAAGTTCTACCCTAAGTATGTCTAGGAAGAACACTGGATACGTAAGGCACATCGCAGGGCCCCTGGACCACCAAGGAGACCAAGGGAGGTGACAGCTAGAGGGCACAGGCTTCCTTTCTGAGGTAGTGAATATGTTCTAAAATTGACTACAGTCACGGTCACACGTATCCATGAATGTACTCATTGAAGTGTGCATTTTAAATGTGCCACTTGTATGGTACGTGAGTCATATCTCAGTAACGCTGTTAAAGAACAAGAAGGAGAACTCCCCGAGAGCACGGGCGGTCAGCCTGGTAACCACGGAACTGCTGCCAGCAGGGCAGGGGTCTTGCTGTTCCTATCAGGCAGGACCCAATGATGCCATGCGCGGTGGCGGGGATGTTGGGGTGGGGGGTGCTGGGGAGGAGGCAGGGTGAGTGGGGAAGTTTAAATTCACCCTGTAGTCACAGGCTGCCGATCCTTGAGAACCTATGTGGACATAACAAAGGACAATGCCTGACGTCCTGAGAAGCCGGGCTTGGAGCAGGTCACAGCAACTAGGTGGGAGCCTGAGCTCTCCCCCGGGTACATTTTCTGTTGCATTGTTTTGGGAGTAGGTATATTAAAGACTCATTTAATATTATTTTTAAATGTTTCACTTGCAAAATAAAAATACAAACTAATTTGTCACTATGAACAACTTTTGTCATTTTAGTTTCTGTTTGAAAGATTGTTGAGCCTACTTGGCCCCTGGATGAGTCCGTATCAACATTTACCTGACAGAGGCGGAGGGACTACGTGAGTCTCCTAAGGACATTTCCTGGGGTGACCCCAGTGCTGTCATCTGCATCTCCTGCCTGGAAGCCCAGAAGGTTCCATTAGAACAACGTCCCGTTGGAAGAGCAGAGGATTCAGAAAAGCAGCTTTTTCCTCCCACTTGGGTCTTTGATCTTACTGTAAGGTGTCAAAATATCTAGATAAAAAAATTTAAATGCAGTCACTGATATATTTTACCTACATATTTTGATACATATAAATGTATCAAATATTCTACAGAGTTTGATATATATGAATAGTCAGTGTTATGTAAGTAAAATGTACATTTTCAGCTTACCGTATAAACACTTGCTATCCCACCACTGACCTCATTACAAGCCCTCAGTGAATATTTGTTGATAATGGCATTTCTGTGCAATATTTGAATGGTAATTAAAGGGAAAAGTTGCAATTTGCCCATATGCGGATGTATTCTTGTAGTTCATGAGAATTAAAAGTCATTAGATATCATGCATAAAGATTTCTTTTTTTTTTCATTCTGTTAAGGAAAATGAGATACAGTGAACCATTACTATTTCATGCTACTGAGAAGGTAGCGTTCAAGTCCTTGTTTTTCTATTTATAATGTGGGGGTGGGTAATTCACATACCCAGTCTGAGGCTTTCAGTTTCTTCATCTCTAAAAATGAGGTAATAATATCTGCTCTGCCTCCCCCATAAGGGTGTTTTGAAATGAAATGGTGTTCGAAAGAAAGAGCTACATACCTGTTGGGGTTTGGGGATTGCTTGTAGCTTCTTGATGTTGCTTCCTTCTCAGGTTTGACATAGTAGTATTTCGAAATGTGATATTGCTCCCCAGAAATAAACTTGCAAAACTAATGATGAAAAATAATAACAAGAAACCAGTTGCACTTCAAGCTAAAACTAATGTTGTTTCTGAAACCGTACTGATGTAAAGTGAATTCCACTTATAATTCTTCTGGTTCAGTTTGTACTGTGCAGCATAAGAGCTTGTCCTCATGCTCAGAATTTACCCTGCAAAAGTCACAGTTCTAAGAAGTGCACCAGGCAATGGCTTTGGAATCCAGAGCCCAGGGCCCCTTCTCTGAGTGGGAATTTAGCAGTGACAATGTGAGAGACAAAGCATTGTGTGTGATCAGCATCGTCTACCCCAGGGTCCTTAAATGGAGTGCGTTCTGGGCTGGCAAACTTCCTGGAGCCTGAAGTCTCCTAGGAGAGCTCTCTCCCCTGCTCTGACACTTCCGTGTCCTCTGAGAAGAGTCAGTCAGGAGATGAGACTGATTGATGCTTTAGCTTCCAGGTTGTTTTCTTTAAGATGCTCTGAACGCATCTGCTTGGATGGCATCTGAAAACATGAGGACTTCGGGAGGATTTGGCAGCCATTTGGTGACCACTAACGTTTGGCTCTTCGTTTGTTTGGCAGCTCAGCTTGTCATGGCCAGCGGTCCGGATCTGGGGGAGAGGCCGCATTGCCCAGACTGAACTCCGTACCAGGAGGTCGTAGGCAGAAGGCTGGCTGCACGTGTCCCACCGCGGCTCCTCCTCCCTCCTTGCAAACTAACTCGTAAACACAAATAATCCAAACACAGAATTCCTAGAATGAACTCAACCAGGAGAGCACAGCTGCGAGGCTTTTCCTAGATAGCAGGACTGCACTCTATTTCCAAATCAAATATTTTATTTGTCTATCTCATAGATTGTTGTTGGGTGCTTATATATCTTCTAAAACTAAATATCATCTTAAACGAGAGAGAACATGTTTGAAGAAAAAGAAATTAATTTTTTCTATTTTAAGGTTTTTTCATTTTAAATATGGCATCATTTTTTTTAAATGAAGAACTATAGTAGATGGAAACAATGTATTCTCAAGTTTTCTTGGGTTTGTTGTTTGTTTTTTATCCTCACCCAAGGGCATTTTTTCCTTGCTTCTAGAGAGACAGGAAAGGAAAGAGGGAGGGAGGGAAAGAGGAAGAGAGAGAGAAAGAAACCAATTGGCTGACTTCTCCTAAGCGCCCGGACCAGGAATTGAACCCTCGACCTTTCAGTCTATGGGAGGACGCTCCAACCAACTGAGCCACACCAGCCAGAGATCTGGTTTTGTTTTTATAAAGCAGAGCTTGCATTGAATGTAGATTTATAGATTTGTTTAGAGATGCAGCAACATTTTTTGGTTGCTGTTTTGTGTTTTGGTTTTGATTTTCTGTTCTTTGAATTTTTCAAAGAGCACTCAGATTTAGTGGCTATTTTCGTTGCGCCTCTGAAACCATTCTGTATTTTGAAATATTTTACTGTGAAAATGTTTGCCCATGGAGATTTAATCAAATGGGATTCATTTTCCCAAATGCTACAAATTCGAGTTGATTCTTTTAATGGTTGAAATTTTTTTGTCTAAAAATCTGTTAACAATCTGCCATGTTTTGACTTAACATAGTGAATTGCATAAATGATCTTGTGAGGTCTCTGTAATTTGGTGCATTTCACTGGGGATCAGCCCTTGTTTAGGGAAGATATACTATAGAACAGGGGTGTCAGACTCATTCACCAGGGGCCACATCAGCCTCTCAGTTGCCTTCAAAGGGCCGAGTGTAATTTAGGACTATGTAGATCACAGGTGGCAAACACAGGCCCATGGACCGAATCCAGCCCTCCACCTTGTTTTACCCAGCCTGGCACCTTGTTTCTACCCGGTAGCAGCACCGAGCTCTTGCTTAACTGTTAAATTTATACAGTCCTAAAATTACATTCGGCCCTTTGAAGGCAATGGCGAGGCTGATGTGGCCCCCAGTGAAAGTGAGTTTGACACCCCTGGTATAAACGTAACTACTCCTTAACTACGGGCAAGGAGCTCGGCGCTGTCGCCGGGGGAAACAAGGTGCCAGCCGGATAAAACAGGGTGGAGGGCTGGATTCGGCCTGCGGGCCTTGTGTTTGCCACCTGTGCTACAGAAAGAAGAGTACCTACTCTTGTACACTATATTTGACCTCCCAGGTATCAAGATATATTATTTTTGTGGTATTGGTTTGGTTTTGCAGTTGGGAGTTAAAAGAATTCTTCAATAGTGTTGAAACTCATGATTTTTCAGTTTGTCTTCATTACACCTAGAGTATAGTTATTCAGATGACTTGTCTACATAACACCAAAAATCTGGATATTTGAAAACCTACCCATGGTTGGTAATCTTTTTCCAGTTTTTAGTCTAGACATTTGGTGCTGTGTGTGAACCCAATATAAGAATTTCACCCTGTAGAGGAGGCTCATTGCAACATGTCCTCACACATCTTTCCTCTCACGTGAGTGCAATCCTGGATATTATGTTTTCCTGATACATTTTGCCACTATTTACATTATCATTACATAATTGCCACTGAGATGGGAGATAGCTAGATAGGTAGATAGATAGATAGGTGATAGACAGAAAGAAATCTGGAGGGAGTTTCAAAATAACCGTAAGACAGTCAAGTAAACGAATCCATTCTGACTAAGCTATGGGCTCTGTTTCACAGGGAGTCCTCCTTATGCCCCATCCCAGAGATCCAATCACCCACCAGCTGCCCACTTCCCTGCCCTGCACGACTGAAAACACGTGTAAGGAGACACCACCCTTTCTGCAGGTTCCAAAGCCCTTTGCCCGTCTGCCCACCCTCCCACTGCCTAACTGCAAACCTCCTTCTTTTTAGTACCGATTGAATTTTTCAGTTCAATTATCATACACTTCAGCTTCAAAATCACTGTTTTGTTCTTTTTAAGTTTTCTGTCTCATTGTTAAACTTCTCATATTTTCCTTACGTTGCTTTCCTATCATTAATTGTTTATTGGTATTCTCTTGTAGCTCTCTGATCACTTAGAGAATAATTATTTTGAATTATTTGTCAGTTAATTTCTTTATCTCCCTATCTGGGGGCTGGTCACTGGAGGCTCCAGTATTCCGCTGGTGGAGTCGCGTTTCTGGTTCTCTCTAACTCTTGCAGCCTGTGTAGGTGGCTGCACATTTGAAAAAGCAATCATCTCTTCCAGACTTTATCGAATTATTTTGGTGAGAAAGATTTCCACCTACAGGTGGGGGCACACTGGCATGGGATGTGTCCCTGGGTCTAGTGGTACAGGCTGCCAAGTGACAGGTGTGTGGTGTCATGGGGCTGAGGTAGAGGGCATGGTGTCTCCTCAACTCAGGCCACTGGGACCACAGCATTGACATCTCTGTGGTCCCTGGCAAGGGCTACTGAGCATCCACAGTGGTAGCGAGAGCCAGCAGGCTCCGTAGCTGTGGCCCCAGGTACAGTGGCTAGGGACCACTGCAGGCAGTGGTGGAGCCAGAGCTGGTGGTGTGCACACAGCTGGCTGTGAGGGCCCGCTTCATGTCCAGAGTGGACACACCTATGTCGTTGTTGAGGCCAAGACAGACAATGGCTGGAGCGCTGGTAGTGTGGAGGTCCTGGCTGTGGGCACACGCTGCACCGGCTGCGAGTCTTGGTCTAGGTGCATGGCAGTGTGGCAGGGAGAGGGTGCTGGACTGGTGGCATGCCGGTGCTCAGCTGTAGGGGCCGGTTGCAGGTGATCACAGTGGTGCAGGCCAGGGACAGAAGACAGAGCCTCATCTGGGCCCACAAGCAGCTTTGGGATGGGGCAGGAGAGCAAGGTTGCCAGGTGTGCTCTTCTGTGACTGCACAGGTGTGACAGTGAAAGGCTGACAGGTGTCAGGCTGACGGTGTGCACTTGCATGACTGGAGGGACTAGACCCAAGCACACGCACGGCTGTGGAGTCTGCTGTGGGGTGCTGAACTAATATTTTGCAATCACAAGGCCTCTGAGGCCTGGGCTGGCTGCTGATGCAATTCCAGGGCTCCAAAGGTGGCAGGAGGGTACAGGGAGGGACTCAGGTGGCTGGAGTCAGTGAATGTGAATGCCCTGAGGGAAACGGACAAAACCCACAGGAAGTTCAGGGCCACTGTGCTGGCCTTTTGTTTCTTCCCTATTGTTGAAAGCAGCTGGGTTTGTCCGTAAAACAGGTTACTGCAACCTCAGTCACTTCCCTACTTGGCTGCTATTGGTAGCCACTACTTTTCTTAACGTCCTAGCCATCTCTGTCTGTCTCAGCTTTGCCGACCTGGGTCGGGTGAAACTGAAGCGGGGCCTTCACGCAGAGCCCCAGAAGGCTAGGGAAGCCAGTTGCTCACCCCACTCTTCCTTTCCTGGTGAGGGAAACTTTTTCTAGCTGGGGAGTTCCCTCTTGGCAATAAGCAATGCCAGTTTGGGGGACAAGATGATGCAGGGAAAATCAAGCTGCATTCCTCCTCCTCCTGTGTGGTTTTTCTCAGGTGTTTTATCCACTGTGTAACCTAAGTTTCTTAAATGGACTTCAGGGCTCTCCAGAGCTGTTTTGGTTAGTAGATAGCTGTCTAATTATTGATCTTTGTGAGGAGACGGAGCCTGGGCCGCCTCTGGGCCCTCCCGATGATGTCACATCGGCCTCAGTACGTGCCGATTGAATGCACAGGTGCAGTCCTCACCACAGCCCAGGGCAGTAGTATTCCCATTGCCAATATTTCACATAAGAGCAAACTGCCTCTAAATGGTCAGGATCTGCTATGTCTCATGCTCAGAAGTGCATATTTCTGCTGATCTAGACCTCAGTTTACCATTTCCCTCTAGCTGTCCATAAGCGACCGCACTTTTCATTCAGAGATTGTGCATCACTTCTTTCTGGTCCAGGAATGGAAGTAGAAAGCAAAGCAGCCAGCTGGCCTCGCAATGCACACAAGGGCACGTGACCTCTAGGATTTGCTCACTGATTTATGTGGGCCATTTCCATTGGCACCTGGGGTGGGAGGTAGGGACAAGGGTCTAAAAGAGAGAAAGTTCTCTATTTACCTCGGAGTTTCGCTGAGTCTCAAATAAGACAATGTGTTTGAACACCCTTTTTAAACTGTAGAACACTCTAGAAAACAACATATTACTAATAATGCTAAATAGGTAAATTTATCCTTCTGACTCTATGCTGTCACTATTCACAGTGTGAATTACTGTATTTTTTGGACTATAAGACACACTCCCCCCCAAATTTAGGAGGAAAATGGGGGTGTGTCTTATAGTCTGAATGTAGCTTCCCTGGCTGTTTATATTTACATTGGTGAAATATTATGTTATTTATGTTATTAAATATTTTACCACATTTTTTGCTTCAAAATTCTTTTTCCTATTTTTCTCCTCTAAAACCTAGGTGCGTCTTATGGTCCGGTGCGTCTTATAGTCCGAAAAATACGGTAAGTATGTGTTATCAAATCTTGCTACATACTGAGCCAGGCAAGTCTCTGATTTCCTTGTCTCTTACAGAGTTTAATTTGTATATTTCCATGTTTTGGAGTTATTTTACTCCAGTAAACATTTACCTCTTTATTTCTCTGTTTAAGGGCTTCCTATTTTTACACGGCTGCTTCATGTGACTGTCAATTTTGTTTTACATTCTGGAGAAGGAGTACATATTAGGCAATTTGTCCTTTTTTATTTAACCTTTTCTAACACTATTGAGAAACTATCAGAAATTGTTCTTTGATATTTCTCACTTTTCATAGTGACACAAGTTCTATGGGGCAAGATTTTTCTATTTTAAAATAAGTCTTTATCTTACTCAATTCACACGGGTTGCTGTTTGTCCTGATTGGCCAGACACTGGGCAGCTGTAAAAGACATTTTCACAATGGCTTGGCATTTCAAAATTCATGCAGATACTGAAAACTCTGAATTCTCCAAACACTCCCGATTTCAGATCAGAATTTTATTTAAAATTTTTACATTAGCTACTGATATGATATGAGGTTCATTCTAAAACCTATGCAAACATTTGTGTACCTCTCACTTTGAGGGCACGAAACAGACATCCAACGCGCACTGACTTGTGTAAGGTCTTGCACTTGGGGAGGAAGAGAGCGCCAGGCTCCCGCCTGGCTCTCCCCACGTCAGGCTGCCTGCCTGTTAGTAACCTGGACCACTTCTGCTGCAGAGAGCTGCCAACCTGAGTTCCCACAGGACTCCATCCTTGAGTACGTACCTAATCATGCTGTCTCTTAGGGGATTTGATGCTGTGGGCATTTCAGCATCTGCAGTACAGGACCGCGTGATAGAAATGATGATGCACAGACGTCCCTATAAGATACTATCCACATGAACTTTGGGCCTAGGTCAAGTATCACAGCTGTAAATGTGGCACCTTATCTGAATGACAGGCTGTAGGCAATAAGCAGAAAACCTCAGAATTCAAACTTATATATATCTCAGCTCACAGAAGAGCACTAACGAGCAGTGTGATCTAAGGCAAGATTTTCAAAGTCCTATTTCTTGACATGCAATTTACATTTTACAATGTATCCTTTTTAGTTTTCAGTTCTATGAGTTTTGGCAAATGCACTCGGCCATGTAACCATCACCTCAGCACAGAACAACTCCATCACCCCAAAACTGTCCCGGGCCCCTTTGTAATCAACACCTCCCCCGATGCCAGTCCCTGGCGTCCACTTCTCTGTCCTCAGTCCCTATAAAGACAGGATTCTCAGTTTTTGTAAGCTTTGGTTTTCTCATTCACTGATGGAAATACTAATAATATCATCTATCTCCTGGGGTGGTTAAAAGAATTAAATAAGATTATATGTATTTACATATATACAAATATATGTAAATAAGATTATATATATATGATGCTTAGCACAATGCCTAGTACATTATGAAAACAAGGTGTTAGTGACATTATTATTATCATCATCACTATCATTATTAAATGTTGAGCATGGAATTGAAAGCCAGGGTTGTAAGTAAAACTGAAAATTTTTAAAACACAATCTTCCATGTAACGTAGAAGCACATTCTAGCATATCTTGACAATTGGCCATCGGGCCTCCATTAAAATGCTCTCATCAATGGAAACTCAGGACTTCTCAGGCACTTTATTACCTGAGTGAGTAATAATTGCTAACATGTTCTTTTTGCCTCTCCATGGCTTCTACTCATGTATCACAATGACCCAGAACACAAGTCCAATTTCTCTTTCACATAATGGGTCTTTAAAAGAGGGCACTCTCGCTTCTCTTTGCTTCTATTCCTGAATCTTTTTCTCACTAAAGAAGATCAAAACCGATAAAGCCAGAGATGGTTGATGAGACTGCGAGGAGGCAGAGTAGGACTCACAACAGAAAGGAATGCTGTAAGAGAGTTGCTTAAAGATAAGAGAGGTGAAAATAGAAGTAACTATTCTCACATCCCTGAGGATGTTTAAATCCTGGTTGAAGAATCACTGATCAGAGATGCTGTAGAGTATTCTATGGTAGTTGGAACAAGGAATTGCTAAGCTTCTTCTAGCCTGAAAAGTATGATTCTACAAACATTTGTTCCTTTTGCCATGCCTCTGATACATTTCATCTGTAGTTTCTGAGAGCCATAGAAATCATTCTACCTCCATAGACATGGTTTCTGCCATGTGTTTAAAATCCATTTATCTTTCTTCACTTGTTTATGCAAACTCATCTCAAGTTTTTGTTAATCACATTTGGATAAGAGAAAATAATGTATATCAGAACCTCTTTAAAAACTTTGATTATGCAAAATAGAAGGTGCTGTAAAGCTCTCTCTAGTCAGAATCCTTGAATAGCACCACAAAATTTGAACAATTTTTAATGGAAAATTGCTTAAATTCCATTTATGCTATGGTTATAGTTTTTACAGTTAAAGCATACTTTGTGCTTAACCGTCTTTTTATTTTTCACTGGAGATTCCACATTTTCTGCATAACTCCACTTAATTGTTAAGGTTATTAATTGGAGTATTGAGCTGCAATACAATTATGCTTCCAAGGCTAGAAGACAAGTGTAAGGGTGGGTCTTTGCCCCCATGTGTGTGCACATGTGCATGTGTGTGCATATGTGCGTGTGCATGTGTGTGCACGTGTGTAGGGTTTCTACATTTCCCTGGGTCCTCCATGCCCAATAGTTGTCATAGTGCACTTATCCATAGAAATGTTTACCTGTTTTCTAATTTGTTGTGGCTTGAAAATTAGAGATATAAGCTTATTAGACTGATATAAAATACATAAACTCTCATACATGGTTCTTTTTTTTTTTAAGATTTTATTTATTTATTTTTAGAGAGAGAAGGGAAGGAGAAAGAACAATGTATGGTTGCCTCTCACATGGCCCTCACTGGGGACCTGGCCTGCAACCCAGGCATGTGCCCCGACTGGGAATCGAACCGGGACCTTTTGGTTCCCAGCCCGCGCTCAATCCACTGAGCTACACCAGCCAGGCATGGTTCTTATCTAATGTTTATTTTTGCAGCTCCAAGTACTTAAAAATTAACTTCTAGTTCTGTCTTGTATTGTGAAGAGGAGAGATGAGGCTGTGAGCTACTTAAATAATGTAAAACCCAGAGTTCATTGCTCTATTTATTATTAACCACATTCATTGTCTGACCTTCACAATGGCAGCTGCATCTCCAGCTCACGTGCTGTCTTGGGAGGAGCCCAACAGGTCACTGGAGAGCAGCATTCTTTTGGTATCAAAAGAGGAGCCAGACCAGTGTATGATCCCAGGCCAGCTATCTCGGCTATTTTTACTAGGGGTTTTTTTTTCCCTTTTTAAAAAAAATATATATTTTATTATCAAGCTACTACAGTTGTCCCATTCCCAACCCCGCTTTATTCCCCTGCACCCCGTACTCCCCCCCTATATTCTCCTCCTTTAGTTTTTGTCCATGGGTCATACACGTAAGTTCTTTGGCTTCTACATTTCCTATACTATTCTTAACCTCCCCCTGTCTGTTTTCTGCCTACCGTTTATGCTACTTATTCTCTGTACCTTTTCCCCCTCTCTCCCCCTCCCACTCCCCTGTTGACATCCCTCCATGTCTTATATAAATCCCTTTAACATTTCATATAATAAAGGCTGGGTGATGATGAACTCCTTGAACTTGATCTTATCTGAGAAGCAGCTTATCTGCCCTTCCATTCTAAATGAAAGTTTTGCTGGATAAAGTAATCTTGGATGTAGGTCCTTGCCTTTTATGACTTTATAAACTTCTTTCCGGCCCCTTCTTGCCTGTAAGGTCTCTTTTGAGAAATCAGCTGACAGTCTTATGGGAACTCCTTTGTAGGTAACTGTCCCCTTTTCTCTTGCTGCTTCTAAGATTCTCTCCTTATTTTTCATCTTGGGTAATGTAATTATGATGTGCCTTAGTGTGTTCCTCTTTGGGTCCAACTTCTTTGGGACTCTCTGAGCTTCCTGGACTTCCTGGAAGTCTATTTCTTTTGCCAGATTGGGGAAGTTCTCCTTCATTATTTGTTCAAATAAGTTTTCAATTGGTTGCTCTTCCTCTTCTCCTTCCGATACCCCTATAATTTGGATATTGGAACATTTAAGATTTTTTTTTATTTATTTATTTATTTATTTTTTAGGGAGAGGGGAAGGGAGGGAGACAGAGAGGGAGAGAAACAGCAATGTATGGTTGCCTCTCACATGGCCCTCACGGGGACCTGGCCTGCAACCCAGGCATGTGCCCCAACTGGGAATCGAACCAGGACCCCTTGGTTCCCAGCCCGCGCTCAGTCCACTGAGCTACACCAGCCGGGGCAGATATTGGAACATTTAAAGATGTTCTGGAGGTCTTAAGCCTCTCCTCAGTTTTTTGAATTCTTGTTTCTTCATTCTTTTCTTGTTGAATGTTTTTTTCTTCCTTCTGGTCCACACCATTAATTTGAGTCCCAGTTTCCTTCCCATCCCTATTGGTTCCCTGCACATTTCCTCTCATTTCATTTAGCGTATCCTTCATTTCTTCATCTAAGTTGCGACCAAATTCAACCAATTCTGTGAGCATCCTGATTACCAGTGTTTTGAACTGTGTGTCTGATAGGTTGGCTATCTCTTCGTGGCTTAGTTGTATTTTTTCTGGTGTTTTGACCTGCTCTTTCATTTGGGCCATTTTTTTTTCTCTCGGCACGCCTGTTACATATAAGGGGGCGGACCCTTAGGTGTTCACCAGGGTGGGGTAACCCACGCTGCTGCAATGTGATGCTATATGTGGGGAGGGGGCTGAGAGGGCACAGTGGTGCTTGCTCCACTCTGCTGGCTTTCAGTCACTTCCCCTGCTACCCACAAGCAAATTGGGCCCTTATGGTGCTGGTTCCCACATGGGTGGGCTTGTTCTAGGACCCTGTGGGTCTCTCCAACAAACTCCCCTGTGAGGCTGGGAGTTCCGCCCACTGCTGCCTCAATCCCACAGGTGTTTTCAATCAGTGGTTTGAGGTTTTATTTCCCCGAGCTGGAGCACTGGGCTTCGAGCTCCATTCCACAACCCAGTTTTTTCTCCTGGTTTATCTACGTGCAAATGTAGGGCTGTTTGTCTGCTCCACCAGCCTTGTTCCCCCTGGCCTGCTGCAGCATTGCGTGCACCGCTTCACAAACCTCCGTCTTGCTGCCCGTCCAGATCCGCCCCGCCTACTGGTCTGGATGAACGTGTCTTAAACTCTTTGGTTGTCAGACTTCCATAAAGTTCAATTTTCTGTCAGTTCTGGTTGTTTTTTGTTTTTAAATTGTCTGTCTTTTGGTTGTGAGAGGAGGCACAGCATGTCTATCTATGCCTCCATCTTGGCCGGAAGTCTATTTTTACTAGTTTTTGATAATCATCTCACTAAGTGAATATTATTTCAAGGAAAACCATGAGGAACACTATGTTCAAAGAATCAGAGAGGAAGCAGAGGAGAGGATCTCTCCCAGCAATACCTGCACTCAGAATAATGGAGCTGAGAGACAGGAGCCTAGAAAAAAGACAGAAGGATGTTTGTAGGAGGAGAAAAGCTCCAGGAGTCAGGAAGAACTAGGACCATATTTCTTTGCGCTCATTTGGCACTGGTTTTCCGGGAGGTATATTTGGCTCTTTGTTGCTGGTAAAAGACATGCTCCTGGATCTTGCACAGTGGCACTATCCCAGGTGCAGCACCAGGAAGAAGTTCAGAGGTCACTAATGTCAATGGGAAAAACTGTAACCACAAAAAAAAATGGGCTTCCTCGAATTCACTGGACACCCTCCATCGTGCACGGGCCCTGGCAGGACTTGTCCCCTCAGACTGCCAGGAACCATGCTCCCAAACCCTGAACTCAATACCCAAACACATTTTTAGATAAGTGCTTGTGAAGTTCAATGTGCATATGAGTCATGCAGCGATCAGGCACACTTTCTGACTCAGGGGGCCTGGGTGGGCCTGAGACTCTGCACAAGCTCCTTGCCCATGGGCCACTCTTTGAGTGGAAGTGTTTGAGAATATTTCAACTCTGATCAAATCAGCTAAAAATCTGGAAATGAAAGAGAATAGATACAAAATAAACTAAATTCTGAACTCTTTAATGTTACTGCCAAAGAGGCATAAAGAATATCCAAAAAATAGAGACCTAGATAAAAAATTGAATCTTAACACTGATTCCTCACATTTCTGGAGGCTGGGAAGTCCAAAATCAAGGTGGTAGCAGATTCAGTGTCCGGTGAGGGCCCATTTCCTGGCTCCCCCATGAGTGACGGCCCCTGATTTCCAGTCCATGACTTTCCAGGTCACCGTGGTGCACCGCCAGAGATGCATCTGTAAAGCACTGAAAGAGAGGGTGCAGGGACTGAAGAGGAAGTTAGGGCATGAAATGTTTATCTTGCAGGTGGAAATGAAGGCCTGTCATGGAGTCTTGAGAAAAGCATTTCAGGAGACTCACCTGGGAGGATGAGCTTCAGTGGTAAGATCTATTTGGGTGAAGAAGAAGGCTGCCCCCAGGTTCCCAATGTCTCATCTCCAGCCCTCTCGCTCTGAAAGAAGTCCAACCTTGTCTTCACCAGGCCCAGAAATTGGGCCACTGTCCAGACATTCTGCAACATTGGTTCATTCCATGTCTCTGACCCCATCCGCCTCGCTTAGTCTGTTCCAGGCTGGCGCTGTGCTCGGGCCCATGGAGTCTGCCCCTGGGCCCAGGCTGCTGCCAGGGCCACGTGGCTGCAGTGGAGAGAACTCGTGAACAAACGGGGCAAGCACATGTTGGGCATGGAGGGGGAGAGTGGACTTCTTTGATAGGCTGATTGTGTTATCTTGGGCTTCGGAAGGGCCAGGCGCCTCTTCAAACTAACCAATCAATGTCCCAGGCTTTCTTGGGCTTCTGATGGGTCCACCGCCTAACCAATCTATTTCCTAGATCTTCTGGGCTTCTGTGTCCCTTATCCAATCTGATTCTTTCCCCAGGCTAGACTGACAAGCCTTTATGGTCACCATTTTGGCTTCCACGGTGCATGCCTCATAGAAGCACCGTCCTTGGTATCATTTTGACTTATGCAGGTGCTTATGTCCCCCTACTCCCCGCCCCCCAAAATCCAGTCCTGGAGGGTGGCTGCTCCCTACAGTGGGGGAAGGGAGAGTGTTAATGCCCTTGGCAGGGCAACTGCTGTTCTCCTCTGGAGTGTAAAGCTGTAGCTTTCTTGTCAAGCAGGCTTATCTCTGGCTGATTAGGTTTAATGATGTCTGGCTCCCTTTTCTTCCTTCCTTTATTAATATCTAACTACCTATGCTAACAGTTTCAGGTGTACAACATAGTGGTTAGACAAACATAGCTCTCTTGAAGTGAAAGGCTGGCTGTGTAGAATGAGTCTGCATTTGCACAGAATTTTCTGGAAAATTGTGGTGGAAAAATACAGGTAGGCCGAGGTTATATGAGAGGAGTGCTTAACATAATAAAATAAAACAATAAATAAAAATCCTGGAGTGTCAGATCTGAGGTTCAGGGAATAGAGAGCTCCACACTGCAAGGTCAGGAGAAAGCCCCATGACCTCCAGCACTGCCCCTCCACTGCTCCCAGAGCTTCACCCCTGCCAGTGAAGCCAACTTAAACCCATGAACTCAAGATTCCTAAGCTGCTTATCGAATTCCTGTCTACCCTGTGGGCCTCCTTCCAAGTTCCACACTAGGCTACAAGGTTACTTCTAGCCTCTAAGTTCATTTGACACGAAATATGCAGTGCCTTGTACAAGCAGTTATATTTTGACATTACAGTGTATCAACAAAACAAAACCACAGTGTAACACAAGAGGTCAGGTCTGGGGATCGTGACTATTTGTTCAGGTAAGCCAAACAATCCACAAGGGGAACTGGGTGGAATAGACACTGCCTTTAGTATTCACATTACAAGGCGCTCCAACAGCAGCGGGCCAGCAAGCAGGACTGCACCCCCTGTGTCTGAGACTTGTTTTAAGGGGTCCCAGACAAAGGAGGCATGTGTCCTACGCCTGACTCTAAACTGCATTACCTGATCAGCCCTCAGTCATGGGAGGGGGAAGGGCCATGTCTGTTGACCCCACACATACCCAGCTTCGAGTTGCTTACAAAGAATTGAGTAAGGGGCAGGACTCCAAGATGGTGTCAGTCCTACCACTGAAGGAGGAGAAACTCAGGGATGTCAACGTCGGAGAGCTGCCCAGCTGGATACTGATGCAGCGTTTCACCCTAAAGGCGTGGCTGGCGCGTTTCAGAGCGGTCACTACCGGTTACAGCGAGTGTGGAGTGTGTCAAGTAAAGAGAGGGAGCGGAGCATCACTGGGGTTCCTACGGTGCTGGCAGCCTTCGGGCTTTTCAGCTACTGCTGTTCTTATAAAGAACTGAAACATGAGCATCCATTCAAGTACCACTGAAGAGGCCCCATGTGGACACCACATTCCTGACCATGACCTTTGCCCCTACCTCTGAATCCTTTCATATTGTAATTAACACCTAATAAAAGATGGCTGACTTAAAAAATTAAATACCAAGGTAACTGGGAAAAGTTGATATTGAGCTCATTACTGTATGTTCACTTTGTCAACTCTTTAAAATTCATTCTGGGAACTTCCTAGCCTCTCCTAACTTAAGGCCTACTTTTTTGTCCTCTATGGCTTCTGGACTGGGAGAGAAATTGGAAAGAAACGGACAGGGCAATAAGATTGCCAAGCTTCTTGCTGACAAAGTCTTGTACCAGACCAGCAGTCATCCCAATTTACATCTATTATTAAAGAAATAATTTTCTTTCTTTCTTCTCCTAATACTGAACATGTCAAATCTTGAGCAACAGAATATTCCCCTAGTTACTGAGTCATTGATCAGGAATTACTTTTGCACCCTAACATGAGCTTGGTAAGAAGCTCTTCTAAGCACTTAATGTTATTTTATTTACATTTGTTTCAAAAAAAGTTAGACTTGGTTTTTGAGATGCTCTAGCTAACTTAAAATAGTCCATTCGCCAGACTAGGTAAACACTACACTTGGGCTCCGCTCCGACTCCCTGGATTTGTAACGCGTGAAAACGCGGGAGCGATGCTTCGCCGCTGGCTGTGCAGCCAGCGTGAACTAGAGTGCCACAAAATGACCAAACCGTCCTGTGTACAGAGAGCGTTCTGCAGCACAGCTAAAGCACTGCGTTTTGTAGACTCGAAGGACACCTTTTTTTCCTAATGTTTTAATAACTCCGAAATTGAATGTTTATCACCTTGCTGTCGACCGAGAAGCACCTAGGACATGCTTGGTTTGGCCTGCACGTGCACGAACATCGAAAACGCTCACCTCGCACAGCCTGGCCTCGACCGCCCGCCCGGCCTCGGCCTCCTGCCCCTCTCGCTGCCCAGGAGCTCGCGCCAGACGCGGAGGCCTGCCGCCTCCAGCCGCGGCCGTGCGGAGAGGGTTCGCGCCACCAGTTCCACCGCCGGGACGCACCGCCTCCAGCCTCACTGTGACGGTCATTCTCACCCAGACCTCAGCCTCAAATGGCCACTTCGTCACCTCAGGTCACACAGCTGTCCAGTCATTCGACATCCACACTCACTCGCCACCATCTGAAATGTTTCTGACTTGTTAGCTTACTTATCGATTGGCTGATTCACCGGTTGCCTCCCCCCAGCGGAACACAGGCCCCTGCTGATCTCTCTGCTGCCAGCTCCTCTGCTGCGTCCCCACGGCCACCCCACCCCCCACCCCCGGCCAGTCCCTTCGGCAGCACGGAGCAACACCTCACACACGGCGGGTGCTCAGTAAACACGTGGAAAGAATCACACCAACTTTATTTTAACCCACATAATATGCAATACTGGTACTACCAAGACAAGTTTTTTTAAATATATTTAGTATGTTGACCAAAACAAAAAACAGAAGGAAGGAAACGTGAATTGAGCAGATGTGGCCGGTGTGACAAAGCTGTGCTGTATTAGAGGTTAATGGTAGAAACCCCGACTGCTCCCCTCCCCCCAGTTCCAGTTTTTAAGGCTCTTACTCCCTATTCTCAGGGGAGGCAGATCCATACTATCTCCTTCTTTCATGTCTCAAGAAATTTTCAGAAGCAGGAGAAGTACCTGCACATAGTAGTATGCATGCTTTTTTGAATAAACAATATGTATGTTAAGGGAGTGACTTAGTAATCCCACCCAATAACTGAATAATTCTTTGGAAGCAGGTGAATTTTATGTGTGGAACTGAGTAATAACAGGATCATTGTCTAGGAAAATGCAAAGTTCTATTTCTTTTTCTTACTATTTTTTTTAAAGATTTTATTTATTTATGTTAGAGAGGAAGGGTGGGAGAAAGAGAGGGAGAGAAACATCAATATGTGGTTGCCTCTCACACAACCCCTACTGGGGACCTGGCCTGCAACCCAGGCATGTGACCTGACTGGGAATCGAACTGGCTACACTTTGGTTCACAGCCCGGCACTCAGTCCACTGAGCCACACCAGCCAGGCAAAGCTCTATTTCTTATCACTATGGGGCCACATACCCCCAATTTCCTCTACTGGTACAAAGGATGCTCTTATATTTTCATATAATGATCCTTGAATCACTGGGTAAATGTTTTACCAAGTCCTCTTGCCAGAAGCTCTTCATTGTGTGCCAATTTAAGGGAATTATAATGGACAAGAAACCAAGATCTCTCCTGGTCCAGGGGCCATGGCTTCAGGCCTGCATAAATAGTTTCATGCATTTTTTAACCCTCACTGAAGAACATGTTCACTGATGAGAGAGAGAGAGAGAGAGAGAGACCGATATGAGGGGAAACATCGCCACCTCCTGCATGAACCCAACCAGGGACCACACCCTCAATCCAGGCGCATGCCCTGACTGGGAATGGAACCCGCAAACTTTTTGGTGTACAAGACGATGCTCCAATGAACTGAGCCACCTGCGTATCATGCCCTTTTCACAAATAAAGAAACTGAGTCCAGAAAAACTGAGGGTAAAAAGCCTGGCTTAAAGTTATTTATTTTTGGCAGGTGCTCTCCCTCCTGGGAGCACGCCCTATCCTTCCCTCTCAGGCGTGCATCTCCTAAACTCTCAGGGACCCCACGAGACTTGCAGCCAGAGGAGCAATGGGCAGCGGCAGCCGGTCCTGGGCTGACCCCTGGAGCCTGTCTCCAAGGCCCCCTTTCTCTGACTTTCCAGTGAGCCACAGCAGGCCCCCCTCGGCTCTCTCCTGCTGCTTCTTCTGTCCTAAGTCCTTCCTTGTTTCACTGCCCCCAGCTTTAATACACATACTGTCAAAATCAAAAAATATATTCAAATCACTTACTTTAGAGAGTGGAGATGACAGTAAGGCCACCCACCCCGTACACCTCCGTTCCCTGTAGTTCTGCTCCCAGCTCATTCATTCTCAACCTGGGTCCCCTTTCGCAGCCTCGTATTAAAACTGAGGCAAAAAATAACTCTGCCATTGACCAATACCAAGTTATTCAATATCAGAAAAAAAAAAAGCTTTGGTTTTCTTTGGTTTCTATACTCACCAAATGCTTATTGTACACACTGTGGCTTCCTGTATTTGTATAGCCTTCAACTGTTCAGAGGACTCCACACACGTTCTCTCTCTTTACGGGGAGGTTGGGATGTTGTTACTGGATCCATGATAGAAGAAATTGGAAAGACCCTGACCCTGACCTCAATCCTAGCCCTAACCTTTACTCATAGAGTCAGCCCAAGGCACATCGCTACCCATGCAGTGTGACAATGGACTGGAATTTAAAACCTGGAAAGAGTCCCAGCAGAAATACACCACGTTGGCAGGAGTGGCGGAGGAGAGAGCTGGCGAGGTGAAGAGAGCCGTGCGAGTAGGTGCAAAGGGGGCGCTGAGAGAAAGCTGTCCCACGGGGTGGATAGACGGGTTGACAGGTGAGAGGAGGCGGATGTCAAGGCTGGAGAGAAAGTGAGAGGAGAGGGCAGGTAAGCGCCATACAGGACAGGGCACGGATAACGCAGGCAGGTGTGAGAGCCTTCAGGAAGCAGGGACCGATGCTCAACAAACGGATCTTTTCCATTGCTTCAGAATCTACTTGCTGGTGTGGTGTAGAGCTAGTGGGGACGCAGTGAGGTGAGATCAACTCAATCTCTCATCTTACTCCTATTTGTAATCAGTGTCCGTTTAGACTTGGAATTATTTTCCTAACCAATACCATTTATACTTTCAAAATGTAGTATTCTTAATGGACTCTCAGGTTAAGTAGGCAAATAAATAAGATGGCTCTGTGAAAATTTGCTAGTTTTCTTTGAAGGCAAATGTTTAGGAAAATGAGAAGGGCGTAGTGAATTCATCTTTGCTCTTCAGAAGTAAAACATGAGGGTGAATTTACTGTATTCGATAATATGATCATTTCAGTTTAGTGTATTCACTATAAAAATGTTTGAAGTTGCCTAACATCTGCAGAAACCATTTCCTCAGTAAAGATCAATCAGTTTAGACTTCCCATTTCTTGTGAGGAAAATGCAGGACAACCTACTGTAATCAAGTGCGTGAGGAAATAGCAGAGGGGTTAGGGAGGGGAGTTCCATGCTGACGGAAGGAAAACAGCGCCACCTGCTGCTAAGCATTTAACATTTTCATTTTCTTCAAAAAAGAATTATGAAATTTATTTTTAATAAAAATTTTAATTTAAAAATAAAATAGAAAAAGCCCCATGAAACACATTTTTTAAAATCAAGTGTAATTAAATAACACAGCAAAGAACAGTCTACAACCTCATTCTCTTCCTTCCCCTGCTGGTGCTTCACAGAGGTAAGCACTTCCTACATTTTTGCTGCGTTTTTCCTGTATCCATCTTTATAGATTATTTGGTAACAGTCTTTACTTCTGCCTCTGGATGTGTCCATTTAGATACTATATGTTCATTTCTCTGCAACATTTTATTA
The DNA here is from genome assembly GCA_004026765.1 of Micronycteris hirsuta. NCBI lineage: Eukaryota > Metazoa > Chordata > Mammalia > Chiroptera > Phyllostomidae > Micronycteris > Micronycteris hirsuta. The sequence continues at coordinate 29,070 of PVJI01005637.1, forward strand.
TTATAGCGCAGAGTTTCCATTATTACATTATATTACAGTATTACATTACTCTTTCCTTCTAAATCTCCTAACGTAACACCACTTTATCGCCTTCCTCGTTCTCTGCCTTTCCTGGATTGCCTCTTTGTTTTCATTGGTATAATTTGTTGTTAATTTTATCTTAATTTTTTTCTCATTGGCTATGTCAATCCCTGTTAGCAGTTTATTTCTGAAAGTTTACATGTATTAGACATTCTACCAGCTCCGTTCTTTTCTGCATCTGTCCCTCGAGGGATGTCCCTCAGCCTGCTCGGATTGCTCTCTGTCGCTCTTAGGCCAGCTCAGTATCTGCCGTCTTGGGAAACTGTGGACGACCTCCTGTAGGCCCTTCCTGAACCACACGTGTGCTCCCCTTCGCAGTGCACCCTCTAATGTCTCTTACAAAAGGGGGCGTGAGATGTGAATATTTTCAGTTCTAATAAAAACGAATATGTACTCACTCCACAGTCACACTTGATTGATATTTTGCTGGACATACAATTATTAGTTGAAAAAATCCCCCCAGGATTTTAAGAGTTTACAATCAGGGGTGTCCATCCTGCAGTCCACGGGCCACATGAGGCCCAGGATGGCTATGAATGTGGCCCAACACAAAATCATAAATTTACCTAAAACTTTTTTTCGCCCTGGCTGTTATGGCTCAATGGATTGAGTAGCAACCTGCAAACCAAAAGGTCGCCGGTTTGATTCCTAGTCAGGTCACATGCCTGGGTTGTGGGCCAGGTCCTCAGCAGGGGGTACTCTCTCGAGCACATTGATGTTTCCCTCCCTCTCTTTCTCCCTCCCCTCCTGTCCCTCTAAAAACAAATACATAATATCTTTAAAGAAAATAACTTTTTTTGCTCATTAGCTTTTCTTAGTGTTTGTGTATTTCATGCGTGGCCCAAGACAGCTCTTCTTCTTCCGGTGTGGCCCAGAGACGCCAAGAGGTTGGACACGCCTCTCTTCCGCGCCACCCCCCACAGCATTATTGAGGGATAACTGACAAATAAAATTGTATATAGTTAAAGTGTACAGAGGAGTGGCATCAGCATCATGGTGCAATAAGACATCCCTTGTACTCATCCTCTCCTTCAGCAAGAATTTAGCATCCATCCCTGGACTCAAGTGCCTTTGTGGAACCTTGGGATCCAGCACCATGCACCAAGGAACCTGGAGGGACTCACCCAGGCGCATCAGCTCGTAGGCATACAGAACTCAGTCCCCGCTGGACCCTGCAGCGGCTCACGAATAAGCTCCAGCACCTCTCGGCCACAATCCAGGAGGCCTTGGAAAACGCTGTCTGAGGCAGTCCCCCCCAAGTGAGAGAACATCTGTGGAAGTCCAGGTTTCCAGAGCACACATTCCAGCACACTGTCGGAGGAAAAAGATACGAGTCTGGGTGCACTGGAGAGGGTGAGAGGAGGAACTTGACTTTCCTCCCCGAGACAGCACAGCATAGGGCAAAGACAGACATTTCAGGCCCACGGCTTCTCTTAGGGGAAAGTAGAGGTGCGCAGTGAGTGGCTGGGTTCTCCAGCTGGGTGGGGCACTGCCGAAGAAGCTAATTTCTCTCTCACCCCATCCAGAGTGAGATCTGTAAATATCTTGTTGTCTCACGTTGGAAATGCAGCTTTTATGTGAGTACAAGATCGCTGTAAGAAAGGCACACCTATAGAGACTCATATATGATTCGGGAAAAAGTGGTCGTTAAGTGACCAAGCAAAAGAAAGATCTGAAGCTGGAGAATTTAAGGCCAGCAAAGGATGGTTTGATGATTTTAAGAACAGGTTCAGTTTAAAAAGTCAAGATGACGGGAGAAGCAGTAGACAGGGCCCCTGGCCACCCAGAACCCCATGAGTTCAATACCGAAGGCGCCAACATGGTCTACCTGCCCCCAAACACAACATCTCTAATTCAGTCTCTAGGTCAGGGGTCACTCCTGATCTACACAAGCTACTCTAGGACTGTCAACGCTGTGGAAGACAACATCGTGCAAGTCTGGAAAGATTACAGCATTGAAGACACCATCGTTCTTATATCGGGCCCGAAACAACAAATTCCTGCTGGTGAAAACTGTGTCCAGGTGTGTGCCTCGCCTTCACAGGATCTACGACATAGCCAATCAAGGGACTCATGAAAGAGATTGTGGACATTTCGACAGAAAGAAAGAGAGAGAGAGAGAGAGAGAGAGAGAGAAAGCAAGTGGAAGGAAGGAAGGAAGGAAGAAAACTTGGTACTACTGTGCAGAAACACTTTTAGAGGAATGAACAGGCAAAGCAGACAGACAGGAATTACGATGTGTTTCCCTGGAGTGACACCAAAGGTGCCTGCCTCTTCTGCCTCCCTCCTCACTGCCCGCCCCTGCCCCGCCCGGAGACACAACGCCCACCCCTCCCCCTCCTCCTCCTCAATGTGAAGACAAGGAAGAAGACCTTCGTGATGATCGATGTCCTCGTAACGAAGAGTAAATAATCAACATGCCGTACATTAATAAAGTTACGTTAATAAACCCGTGTACGTGTGTGAGCGAGAACCGTGGGAGACGTTTTGTGTCGTAGTTATCATCATCCTCATCATCGCCTAAGTATCCCGTGCGTAGAGCGTCGTGGGCAAGACTTGCGTGGACGTGGATAGCCTGTCCTTACGTAGACGTGAGGTGAATTATATTTAATATGAAATTGGTACTGTGTTGGTTTTTGTGCTGTTTTCTAACTTTGCTTTCAAAGAATTACCATTTAGTAATTTATTCTTTCTCATAATTGGAGAAACAGGGTATCAGTGGGTTTTTTAATGTAACAATGTTCTAATACTGAATTATGAATAAGACTGTAATATTGCTTGCCCTGAAAACTTTACAGCCCTGGCTGGTGGGGCTCAGTGGACTGAGTGCCGGCCTGCAAACCAAAAGGTCACCGGTCCGATTCCCAGCCAGGGCACGTGCCTGGGTTTTAGGCCAGGTCCCCAGCTGGGGGCATCTGCGAAGCAACCAACTGATGTTTCTCTCACACATCAATCTTACTCTCCCTCTCTTTCTCCCTCTCTTCCTCTCTCTCTAAGAGTAAAGAAGTAAAATCTTTTTAAAAACTTTATAATAATTCATTCATTAGTGTATAAGGCTATTGTGAAGCAATCGTATCAATTACAATTTAATTAGCATAAAGCAATCATGTTGTTGCTTCTTTGTTATCAATGAATTGTTATCCCTGTAATAAATATGAATTTGTCACATTATCTTCTCGTGTCTGACACCTAGGGTTAGCAGTGCATATACTGGCTACAGTGTTTCAAACCACCAAGACAGCGTGGGTGCAGGCACTCACACTGACACCTTGTCACCTGTCAGCAGACGTGTGAACTTATGGCATCAGCGAATCCACCGCAGGACACTGAGGAAGGACAGGACTTCCTTGCGATTTTCTTAATAACATTTTCTTTTCTCTAGCTTGCTTTATTGTAAGGATATCATATACAATACACAGAACATACAAATTATGTGTTAATTGACTATCTGTTATCGATAAGGCTTCCAATCAACAGTAGGCTATTAGTGGTAAAGTTTGGGGAGAATGAAGTGTCCTATGTGGATTTTTGATTGTGTGGGGTGGGTGCCCCTGACCCCTACTTGTTCAGGGCTCTGCTGTAAGATGGGGGATGGCGAATTGAAATGCCCGAGGAATTCGTTGGCCTTGGCTGTGAGCTGCAAGGCCCATCACAGCCCCGCCCACCTTGTGGAAACAGAGCCCAGACCTGCTGCTGGGCTCTGCTGGGTCCTTGGCAGGGAGGGCAGCGGGGCTCAGTCACTGGACCACGAGCACAAGAGAAGGGGGCAGAAAGGCAGCTTTCTGTCCCTCTGGGAACCACAGTAGGTAGTAGTAACTTGATGGAGGGTGAAAGCAGCAAGTAAATGCTGCACGGAACCAGATGGGCACTCTGCACAGGCAGGACTGTGGGCATGGGCCTGGAAGGCCTCAGCCACTGCTGGTGGCTGGGGACAGCGAGATGAGGTGGCCACGCACGAGCGGGGCCGGTGGGCATCCTGGAAGAGGCCTTGATTCCTTCACACCTGGGACAGCCCTTGGTGATTTGTGGTTTGTTTTGTTTTTGGTTTCCCTTTGTTCTAGAACACAGCTGGTACCCATTGTGGAACCCGAGTGTCCACAGAGGCGGTTTACCCTTCGTTCTGTAGGGCAGGCAGGGCAGGGCTCCACCCACGGGCCAAATTCCGCCCATAGCCTGTGCTGTAGGACCTACAAACTAAGGACGGTTTTTATGTTTTGAAATGATTGGGGGAAAATTCAAAACAAGTACACCATTTTGTGACACATGAGAATTATGTCATTCAAATTTGTGCCCATAAACTTTTATTGGAACACAGCCATGCTCCTTAATTTTTTTTTTAACCTTTTCTCTGTGGCTGCTTTTGGCAAACATGGCAGAGTTGAGAAGGTGCAACAAAAGTCAATATTCAGCCCTGGCTGGTGTGATTCAGTGGATTGAGCACTGGCCTGCAAACCAAAGGGTTGCTGGTTGGATTCCCAGTCAGGGCACATGCCTAGGTTACAAGCCAGGTCTCCAGTAGGGGGCATGCGAAAGGTAACCACACACTGATGTTTCTCTCCCTCTCTCTCTCCTTCCCTTCCCCTCTGTCTAAAAATAAATAAGTAAAATATTGTTTTAAAAAAATCAATATTTTGGCAAAGTCTAAAGTATTTACTACCTGGCCCTTTATAAAAGCCTGCCAACCCCTGCTCTAGAAAAGTAGTAATTTTTAACACTGTGTGCTGAGACATACTTAAAAAGCAATTACATTTTTAGTGAATTTTTGCCACTAGAAATAAACCTCCTTTGGGTGAAGGCAAAACTGTTGCTATTACTGTCGGCAATCTTGGTCATACACACAAAAACACCACACCCACAATTGTTGCTTCACTAGGGAGGGGAATCCAACCATTACCTTTTAATCTAAAAAATAGTCACAGCTCAGTGTAACTTAAATATAGCACTCATCCAAATTAGCATCAACTACAAAAACTGCCAGATATTTCCCCTGCTTTGAAATGGGCGGTTTAAAATTTTTAAATGATTGACTTTGAACTTTGGGTTGGAGGCAATCCCTTTGAGTATAGTAGTGTTTGCAAACATTAATTGATTCATGAAAGAAAAATTTTTTAAGATTTTTATTTATTTTAGAGAGAGGGAAAGGGAGGGAGACAGAGAGAGAGAAAGAAACATCAATCAGTTTCTCACAGACCTAGCCTGCAACCCAGGCATGTACCCTGACCAGGAATCGAACCTGCAACCTTTTGGTTCACAGGCCAGCTCTCAACTCACTGAGCCACACCAGCCAAGGCAAAAAAAATGTTTAAATATTTTATCGATAAAACACTATCGAGGAATTTACGCCATTGATACCTGAGTTACATTTACTCTTTAGGACCAGAAAGATGCTGCAAACTCTTTCCCATATCTGTGCGCATGTGTGTATGTACATGTGTGTACATGCACGTAAGGACATGCACACAAATGTTGCAGCCAACGTCCTGTGCTTTACAGACCCCTTGAATACCATGCCTCAGCCCATTAAACTTAAATGGGCCTCGGGGTTACAATGAATGTTTGGCCAACAAAGAGTAGTTGATCCAGAGGAACCAGAACTCATGGTGCAGCGCCTACCCTCTCCCTAACCAGCCTTCTTGCCGGTTAAACCTGCAAAGTAGACATCCTCGCCATGCTCATCTTTCTCCCAGCAGCTTCTTTTTTAGGACCATTTGTCTAGCACAAAGAGTGGACCTCTGGATAGTAGACTGACAAATGGATGTCTCAGGGACCCAATTCAATTCAACTCAGTTCTGACACTCAACTCAATTCCAACACTCTCTCCTGGAAGAAAGCCTCAGATCCCCCAGGTGAAGGGCTCAGTCACACAAGATGCCACCATTTCAGATGCCAATCATAAGCCCAGGCTGCCACCTGTGCTTCTGACTGGCTGTAAATCAGAGATTCCCACAACCTCCTCCTTGGGTGGGATTAATTTGCTAGAGTGGCTCACAGACCTCAGGAAATCAGCTTACTAGGTCACCAGTTTACTACAAAGAATACTAGAATAACCACCACCTGAAATACACAGGGCAAGGTCACAAACAAAGGAGCTTCTGTCCCTGTGGAGTTTGGCACCCGCCACCGTGCATATAGATGCATTCTGGTTCTCCGACATGGAAGCCCTGAACCGTCTGGGTTTCTTGGAGCCTTCCCTGACATAGGCGTAATTCATTAAATCATTGACCACTGGTGACCTGTTCTTCCCTCCTGGAAATCAGGGAGTAAAGCTAATGGTTCCGACCACCTACTCATGACCAGTTCCCCTGGTAACCAGCCCTCATCTTAGGTGCTTTCCAAAGACCATCTTATGAACATAAACCCAGTTGCAGTGGAAAGGGGCTTGCTCTGACTAACAAGAAACTCATTCCACCTTTATGGCTCTGAAGTGACCCCAGGAACTGAGGACCCAAAAAACTAATACAACAAAAGATGCTCTCATTGTTCTTTTTGCTCAGAAAGTGCCAAGGGTTTTGGGTGCTATGAGTCAGAAACCACAGATAAAGACCAAATATATATGAAAAATATATTTTGGTCACCAGAATGACCTAACATCCTAGAATTATAACAGTCTTATGAGAATTTGCACCAACTTAACTTCAAGAACATATAAAAACTCTGCTCCTTCACAGCTTTAATCCCATCCAAATAATTATTTTTTTTAATGTTTATCCTTATTTATCTGTTACTCTTAAGATCTCGTTTTTGGCTGGACTCAGACTTAGAGGTAGAAGCTCCCAGAGAGGACAGGCTACGTCTCTCGGCAATTTGTTCCTGGTGTTTTTCTTTGGCCTCCTCATCCTCTTAGCCAACAGGTTAGCATACTCTGCAGCCTCTCCTTGTTTTCCTTAGTACGTTCTTCTTCAGCGCAATACGCCGACGTCTGTGTGGCAGGACACGTGGAGTAACAAGACGCTGAATCTCAAGTGCTTCGGTTCTAGGTTTCTTGCCTTCCTTGTTTAGGGGCTTTCTCACAACATACTGGCGGACCTCATCTTCTTCAGAGAGGTTGAAAAGTTGGCGGATTCTGCTAGCTCTTTTGGGCCCCAGGCAACGAGTCACAGTAATGTCAGTGAGCCCAGGAATATCTTTCTCCCCTTTGTTTACAATGACCAAGTTGAGAACCCTGAGACTGGCATCCACAATGCAACCCCGAACTGACTGGCGCTCTCGCGCCCCAGTCCTCCGTGGTCTATAACAGGAATGCCCCTTGCTCAGCAGCAGGCGGACACGGCCGTGGGTCAAGACACCCTGCTTCATGGGGAAACCTTGTTTGTCGTTCCCACCACTGATTCCAACCACATAACCCTTCCACTCTTCACCCAGAGCCTCAGCAGCAACTTCTGTGGCCATATGCTTCTCAGAAAAAGTACAACGTTTGCGTTCATCGTCCACGTCAATGAGTTTCTGACAGCCAGCGGCTGGGAAAGAGATGTTCAGCTTCATCTTGAAGCAGCCGACCAGCTCCGAGGCACCACGGAAAAGAGGACCCCCATCCAAATTGTTATTGATGTCACAATTACATCTGCATGCATTGTGTATCCAAAACATAGACTAGTAATTGTTATATAACACATTAGTCTCTTAAGTAGAAAACAAAAAGTAGATTTACAAACCTAAAGTTTGTACTAGCTTTTCTATTGTCCATGCATTTACTATTAGCCGAGATCTTTATTTCTTCATAAAACTGAGTTACTGCCCAGTGTCCTTCATTCCAACCTGAAGGGCTCCCTTCACGCAGGGCAGGTCTAGTGGGAAAAAACTCTCTCAGCTTTGGTTTATCTGGGAATGTCTTAAAGTCTCCCTCATTTTCAGATTAGCTTTGCCAGATATAGGATTAATTCCTGGTTGACAGCTTTTTTCCTTCAACCCACTGCCTCCAAGGTCTCCAAGGTTTCTGACAAGAAATCTCATCAGTTACGTTGTAGCATCATTTCGAGACCAATCAGAGTTTAAGAAAAATGATTAAGTGTCAACACTGGAAGGTCTTTAAAAGATAAAATTACAGATTTTCCAACTGTAAATGAAAGGGTTGCTGAAGCATCCCACAGATTTTAATTTCTAGTAAAATGGGCATCAATCATTAATATCCCATATGTACAACAAAAAGCTGTTCGAAGGTTTTGTTTTTTAAAAAATATCAGCTTTTATTTCTTTTAAAGATTTTATTATTTTCAGAGAGAGTGGAAGGGAGGGAGAAAGAGAGGGAGAGAAACATCGATGTGCAAGAGAAACATCAGTTGGTTCCCTCTTGCATGCGCCCAACTAGGGACCTGGCCCACAACCCAGACATGTGCCCTGACTGGGAATCGAACCTGTGGCCTTTCGGTTCACAGACCAGCACTCAATCCACCAAGCCACACCAGCCAGGGCTGGAGGTCTTGCTTTGTTTTTTCCAGAAGGTCATCAAGGGGTCTTGATACCAAAAAGTGAGAAAAACAACTGCGGTTTGTCCCCAGCTGTGACTGGTCCGTATCTTGCTCTGACCTCATAAGGCGCCACTGTGGTGTAATTACGAAAGTCTCCTAAACGCGGTCCTGGCTGGGCTGAGTGAGGATTGTGTCCTAATGTGTGGTAACCTATGAAACTTGGACCCGTTAGCTTGTTTTCTTCTGATTTTACATTTTGTTTATTTTTTTCTTTTATCTTAATTCTGTTTTTCTTTTTTAATAAATATTTTCTTTTTTAAGATTTTATTTATTTTTAGAGATAAGGGAAGAGAAGGAGAAAAGGAGGGGGAGAAACATTGATGTGCAAGACAAACATCCATTGGCTGTCTCTTGTACCCCACCGACTGGGGACCTGGCCTGCCACCCAGGCCTGTGCCTTGACCGGGAATCCAGGCAGGGCCAAGACCTTTCGCCTTGAAGAACAGTGCCCAGCTCATGAGCCACACCAGTCAGGGCTCTGTATTATTTTCTTTTTCCTTATTTTTCTTTCTTTCTCTTCTCACTTTCCTTTTTTTTTCTTTTCAGTTTTTTCATTTTCTTTTTCTCGATTTTTATTTTCTTTGTTCTTTCTTCATTTTTTCTTATTTCTTCTGTATTTTCTCATTCTTTATTTTAAAACGGTTTAAATTAGTATTTAATTAGTATTGTCAGTTAGCATTGTTAGTATATTTAGTATAATTAGTATTGCTATCATTAGTATAGTTAGCAGTTGTTTAGTATTATTAGCATAGTTAGTAATCATAGTAGCACTGTTTATTAGTGTCAGTTAGTTATCATAGTTAACATTGCTTGCTAGCATAGTTAGCATTGGCAGTACTGTCAGTTAGTGCAGTGAGCAGGTTAACGTGACCTTACAGCCACCTCTACTGACGAGGAGCCCCACATCGGCCACTCTGGGCTCCTGAACAACACTGGCCAGGAAACCCTTGCTGAGGAGAGGTTGGCCTGGCACATTCTGACCAGGACGGAGGTGGCTGTCAGTCACTTAGTCAGCAGGGCTCTCCCAGGCTTTTTCAAGAAGTCCACTGCATGAAAGCCTTGAATCACCCGAATACAGTAAAGTTATTTGAGATACTTGCCACTGAGAAAGCATTATTCCCCATTACGGCATGTGAGCAGAGGGGACATGTTTGATTGGACCATGGCCACGTGACCGAGGAGGAGGCCCCAGGCATTTTCCAGCAGCTAGTCTCCCCTGTGCAGTTCTGCCACCCAAGGGGCATCATCCACTGGGACCTGGAGCCAGAGAACGTGGTTTCGACGCTGAGCTGAGTGTAAAACTTACAGACTTTGGCCTCAGCAACGAGTCAGTCAGCCACAAGCTGAGCACATTCTGGGGCAGCCTCCTTTATCTTTCTGGACCAAACCTACCATGGTCCTGTGGCAGAAGTGTGCCCCTGAGAGTGGCTCTATATAAGGTGGAGAGCACTTCTGGGAGCTACAGCGAAGGACACGGAGCAGGCACTACCATGTCCTCTATTTCATGTCCTCGGAGTGTGAAAACCTCTTAAAAAATTAATTACCCTAATGCCCTGGCTGGTGTAGCTCTGTGGATTAAGCGCGGGCTGGGAACCAAAGGGTCCCGGTTCAAGTCCCAGTCAGGGCGCATGCCTGGGTTGTGGGCCAGGTCCCCAGTGAGGGCCATGTGAGAGGCAACCACACATTGCTGTTTCTCTCCCTCTCTGTCTCCCTCCCTTCCCCTCTCTCTAAAAAAAATAAATAAATAAAATCTTTTTTAAAAAAATTAATTACCCTTGACTCCAGAGACAGACAAACTCTGGAACAAGTAAGGAAAGACCTATAGCTAAACGTAGGCCAGGGGAGCAACTCAGTACCTGTACTTAACCTCCCTGTCCCAACCTGGACCACCAGGTGACCAAGGTCATGATGAATCTGGGGGTTGAATGGAACCAGATCCAGGACTCAGTAACACATGATAATTGGGACAAGGTAACAGCTATGTACCTGATTCTGAGCACCAAAACACCTAAGATAGGGGACTATACCACCAAAGTAAGGCACATCCTTTCCCTGGATGTCAACAGCCACGGTCCTTCCTCACCCACAAGGTCGGCCATGAGGCCAGAAGACCAGAGAGCGTGCCAGTTCCCCAGCCAGCCGCCACTCTTCCACCCAGCCCAGAAGAGAGAACCGCCACCCCCAGCCCAGCCCCCCAAGTGCAGCCTTTGGGGTTCCCCCTCCAACCACAGCAGCAGCAGCAGCAGCAGCAGCAGCAATGGAGATGATCCAGAGGGAACCAACAAAGCAAACCCCCTCCGTGCCAGGCAGGCTGATGGTATGATACCAGACTCTGCAGCCACAGCCATGACTGGTGAGGGGTGGCTTGAAGGCTCTTCAACTTTCTGAAGCCACCTCTGCTGCAGGCAGTCCACCAAGAAGCAGCATGGAAAATGGACCCAAGTAAAGTAAATGTAATATTTTAAACTGTGGACAGCCAAGGCAGGGGGCAAGTCAAGCCACACTCCCTTCATTTTAAATGTCAGACTCAAAGATGCTGAGTTCCAGAGAGGCAGGCAGCTGGACATGAGAGATCAGCCAGAAGCTGGACGCAAATAACTGAGGGTGTGAACACTGCAGAAAGTATGTGCTGTGTGTGAAGGAGCCCCGGTGAGAGAACTTGGTCCAGTGGACGAGGGAGGTACGCAAACTGCCCCAGCGTTCTCTGCACAGCATTCAAAACAGGATGGCACCAGCATCTCCGTTGGTGTCAGAAGCATCTTACCCAAAATTCCTGGAGAGCTTGGGGGACAGCCTGGAGCCCCTTAGGGAACAAGAATAGAGGCCAGCCTCCCTGCAGGTCCGCTCTTCGGCCCCCATCTTGGTGCAGCTTCGGGGACTGAACAGTTTTTTCTGGGGCACTTTCCCCACTGCTCTTCTTTTCTTCCACGTTTATGGGAGAGGGCGTGGTTCTTATCAAAGAACTGCGTTCTTCCAAATCGTGCAATAAACGGGATGCTCCAGAAGGATGTATCAGATACTCTGTTTGCGTCCGCCCTGCACAGAATGGGGTTGTGTGTCCTGCAGTCCGAGGGGCATGTAGTGATGCAGTACTTGGACTTAATCAGAACTAATAGAAAAATTACTGGATATAATCATCCCTGGAACTCCCAACAGCAGCCACTGTGATTCCAAAAGGAAAAGCTGTGAGCTGTACTGAAAGACAGAAAGGCAGAAATTGTGCGTTACCTTCCTACTCTCACAGCACCTAACATTTTCAGAAGGACGGAGCGGGAGTTTTGGTCCTGTGCCCTGTGTTCATTACAATCAAGAGGCCAGCAATAGAACAGCACAGTCCCGGGAACCAACCTTGGAGGGGGGATGTCAGAGAAGTGACTTAAGGGTCACTTACCTGTGTGGCTCAGTTTCCTGGCTATAAGGCAGAAGTTGGGTCTTCCTCTTTTCCCATCAGGAAAGGGCCCCGATCCGTGGGTCTGACCAAGAAATGGACATGAGCCCTGACTGGTGTGGCTCAGTGGGTTGGACATTGTCTGATTCCCTGCCAGGCACATGCCTGGATCTCAGGCCAGGTCCTCAATTAAGGGCATGAGAGAGGCAACCAATCGATGTTTCTTTGGCACATCTATGTTTCTCTCCCTCTGTTTCTCCCTACCTTCCCTTCTTTCTAAAAATAAATAAGTCATCTTTATTTTTTTAGTATATTTTATTGATTATGCTATCACAGTTGTCCCAATTTTTTTCTCCTCTTTATCTCCCCTCTACCTGACACCCCACCCCCACCCCTCAGCATTCCTCCCGCCTTAGTTCATGTCCATGGGTTGTACCTATAAGTTCTTTGGCTTCTCTATTTCCTATACTATTCTTAACTTGCCCCTATCTATTTTATGCCTACCAGTTATGCTTCTTATTCCCTGTACCTTCTCCCCCCACTCTCCCTCTCCCCACTGATAACCCTCCTTGTGATCTCCATTTCTGTGATTCTGTTCTTGTTCTAGTTGTTTGCTTAGTTTTTGCTTTTTAGGTTCAGTTGTTGATAGTTATGAGTTTGTTGTCATTTTATGTTTCATAGATTTTGGTCTTTTATTTCTTAGATAAGTCCTTTTAACATTTCATATAATAAAGGCTTGGTGATGATGAGCTCCTTTAACTTGACCTTATCTGGGAAGCACTTCATCTGCCCTTCCATTCTAAATGATAGCTTTGCTGGACAGAGTAATCTTGGATGTAGGTCCTTGCCTTTCATGACTTTGAATACTTCTTTACAGCCCCTTCTTGCCTACAAGGTTTCTTTTGAGAAATCAGCTGGATAGCCTTATGGAAACTCCTTTGTAGGTAACTCTCTCCTTTCCTTTTTTGGCTTTTAAGATTCTCTCCTTATCTTTAATCTTGGGTAATGTAATTATGATGTGCCTTGGTGTGTTCCTCCTTGGGTCCAATCTCTTTAGGACTCTCTGGGCTTCCTGGACTTCCTGAAAGTCTATTTCCTTTGCCAGATTGGGGAAGTTTTCCTTTATTATTTGTTCAAATAAGTTTTCAATTGGTTGCTCTTCCTCTTCTCCTTCTGGAAGCCCTATGATTCGGATGTTGGAGCACTTAAAATTGTCCCAGAGGTTCTGCAGCCTCTCATTTTTTTCTCTTGTCTCTTCATTCTGTTCCAGTTGGATGTTTATTTCCTCCTTTTCTTCCTTTTCTTCTGAATGTTTATTTCTGTTCCAGTTGGATGTTTTGTTGATTTGAGGCCCGGTTTCCTTCCCTTCACTGTTGGTTCCCTGTATATTTTGCTTTATTTCACTTTGGGTAGCCTTCATTTGTTCCTTCATTTTGTGACCGAGCTCAATCGATTCTCTATGAGCATCCTGATCACCAGCGTTTTGAACTCTACATCAGATAGGTTGTCTGTCTCCTTGTTGCTTAGCTCTTTTTCTGGTGTTGTGATCTGTTCTTTCATTTGGGCCATATTTATTTGTCACGGTGCACCTGTTAAGTTGTTAGGGGGTGGTGCCTTAGGTGTTCGCCAGGGCAGGGTAACCCTCTTCAATTCACTGCGGAGCTGTCTTTAGGGGAGGGGTCTGAGAGGGAACAATGCCACTTGCTCATTCTGCTCTAGCCCCACTTTCCAATGAACTGTTCTGTGAGACTGGGAGTTTCTCCCCCCACCACAACCTCCACAGTATTTACAGCTAGAGGTTTTGAGTTTCCCAGTGAGCCATCCCCTCCTCACCCACACAGTCCACCACTTTGCTGCATGCCTGTCTGGATCTGCCCCTCCTACTGGTCTGGATGAATGTTTCTTTAACTCTTTGGTTTTCTGAGTTCTGTGCAGGTTGCTATTCTGGCAGTTCTGGTTGTTTATTGCTTTTAAATTGGTTGTAATCCTTCTTTTGGTTGTGTGAGGAAGTGAAGCATTTCTATCTATCCCTCCATCTTGGCTGGAACCCCATAACAAATCTTAAAAAAAAAGAAATGGACAAGAGGCTTGGGGGTGGGGGAAGCTGGAGTGTTAGGTGCATACAAGACAGAATAGGGGAAAGACTTGGGAAGAGGACTTGAACCCACACCCCTTTTTTCCAGGACCACCCCATTGATACACTTTGCACTGCATCTCCAAACTTAAACATCCCCTAGCTCCAAGTCTAGACCCAGCCCAGTCAGATGACACAACCCTCTGCTCAGGAGGCTTTCTCTGTCTGTTAGCTCTGGCCTTAGCTAGCTAGGCCAGTGGCTGCCTCTGATCAGTCTCAGTTCATTTCCATAGCAAGGGCTTTAGGTTTGGTTCTAAAGAGCAGGGAATCCTGAGCAGGCAGGGACATGATCAACTGTCATTGGATAATACACCTCTGGCTGCTTGTGTACAGTGAGCTCGGGTGGTGGAGATCTTCAGAGTCAGTAACTGAGTCCTAACAGTGATTTTCCTGCAAATCTAATGAAAAGCAGAGATCCCAGCCTCCTCTGGGTGGGTATATGACCACCAGGATCTCCCTCTAGGGTGAGAAAGCAAGAGATTTGTGCAACTATTAGGATTGTTCCTGGTAGAGAGAAGTAGGCCTGCTTTTTTTTTTCTTTTTTTTTTTTTATCCTCACCTGAGGGAGAACATGTTTATTGATTTTAGAGAGAAAGGAAGGGAGAGAAAGAGGGAAAGAAATATCCACGTGAGAGAGAAACATTGATCAGTTGCCTCTCGCACTCACCTCAACTGGGGAACAAGCCTGCAACCCAGGCATGTGCCCCGACCAAGAATCGAACCCGTGGCCCTTTGATCTACAGGACAACGCCCAGCCACCAGAGCCACACAGGCTGGGACAGCAGGCCTTTTTTTTTTTCTTTTATTTTTAAGAGAGAGAGAGAGAAATATGGATTTGTTGTTCCACTTATTTATGCATTCATTAGTTGATTCTTGTATGTGACCTGACCGGGGATCAAACCTGCAACCTTGGCCTACTATATAGGGACAATGCTCCAACCACCTGAGCTAGCCAGCCAAGGCAGCAGGCCCTTCTTTCTGCTTCTCCCTCTGCTCTGCTGCTAGGAATGTAAGCTCTGAGGCTGGAGCTCTGTCCTGGCCCCTGTGGACAAAGGCAACTTCCCTGGGATGACAGGGCATCAGGGAGAGGAACTTCCTGGAGCAGCCCTGCCAGACCAGTCCTGGACTGTTTGCCTCCAGACTAAGCAGGAGAGAGATGCAAACTTCTGTCTGCCACTCTCGGTGGGGCCCTTTGTTACAGCTGAGCCTTACCCTAACCAGGACAGCAGTTTTGAGGGGACTTTTCTGTGTGGTACCCTTGGGTCAGGCTGCTCAAAGACCCACAGCTATCCAAAATGTTCAGCCCTCCCTTCCATGGGGTAACAGGCAAGCCCAGATGTAACCCACTCTCCTCTCCTGGTGCTTCTCTGGCAATCTGACTCATGGACATTGAAGCTATCAACTAACCGAGTCCAGCGCTAACACTGTACTTCCAGGTATGCCTCCTGTTTTTTCCCACCCACGCTTGTGCATGCCCCAAGTCTACTCTCTCCCAGAGACGCAGCTTCTTTTAAACTATACTGTGCTGTTTCCCTGATAGTATTTGTAGATTCTAATTAAATAACTCAAGAAGCAGGCTGTCTCACACCTGGTATAACTTGATTATTGCTAAAAAGTTGAGTTTGGAACTGGCAAGTTCCCTCTAAGCTGACAAGTTTAAAAATATAATTTCAAAAACCAATCAAATTCCACTCATATGAAGACAGAGATTGGGACTTGGTCAAACCCTGGCTTGAGCTGTCAGTTTGGATATCACATCTTTAGGACCCCCCGGGTATCTCATCTTGTGCATATAATTTCCTATATGTACTTCATTCCTACGGAGTCTGAGATTCCATGGGAGAATGGTACTCCAATATATATTAAAATATTGAAGTTGTTGAAGATATTGTAAAGAGGAATATAGTTCATTTATTTGCTTTAAGCATTTGCAAGAGGATGTGTAGGGTTGATTTAAAGTAGAATGCACTACTAGAAAATTTGAGGTTCAGTCAGGCCAACAGACCAGAAATGACAGGCATTGAAAAGATGACTTGTTACGGTTTCCAGAGGAGGGGTACCCCACACCATGCAGGAAAGCATCAGGGTGGGTTAAGAAGCAGAGGAAGAGGAGAAACCTGTGAGGTTTTCTTTCTGAAAGGAATGAGATGGGAAGACAAAAAGTTGTCTCCTTTTTTATGGCTTGAACACAAACTATGCAGATGGGATGGCTGGAGTAGAGGCAGCCATCATGCAACCATGAGGGAGTAACACCAACACTCTATTAACGGTGAAGCAGAGGAGTGGTTGCCATCTGAGTCACTGATGACATTGTTGGGCCACCTGACCACCTCTGGACCTCCCATCTCTCACATCTTTAAACATTAAACATTAGATGCCTTTGTAGATTAAGCCACTCTTAGTAGGGTTTTCTGTTACCTCAGCCACATATCTGATACAGCCTTCAAGTCTCTGTTGAAAATTCTCTGTCCTACCCCAGCTGGTGTGGCCCCAGTGGTTTGAGTGCCAGCTTGCTTGAAGCAAAGGGTCGCTGGTTTGATTCCCAGTCAGGGCACATGCCTGGATTGCAGGACAGGTCCCCAGTGGGGTAAGAGGGATGGGGTGTGTGAGAGACAACCACCCATTGATGTTTCTCTCCCTCTCTTTAAAAAAGGAAAAAAAGTTCTCCAGAAGAATTGGGTCTCTGCCCCATCCCCCCACCCTTCACCCATGAAAGCAGCTCACAAGCTATGGAGCTCTAGCTGGATGGCTGGCTTGTCTGTCTTTGGTCTATAAACACCCCTGGAGTAGGCCTCTGCCTTCTCTGCTCTCTGCACTCTGAGCCTGGACACACTGGGCCTTCAGGATACCGCAGGGACCTCATTGCACCCCCTGCATCATGGTCAGAAGCCTCGGGCCATCAAAACGCCTGTAGATTCACTCAGCCCCAAGCACTGCTTCTGGACCCTGGGGGCTTCTATGGCTACTTCAGTGTGAAGAGGTCCCAGCTGTCAGGTCTCAGCTCACATGAGCCTTCAAGGGCTGAGCTGGTGATTTTCATCAGCCAGATCTCTCCTGTGGCAGCCACAGGAGGCCACAGTGGCAACGAGCTCGAGTTGAGTGTCGAGGGAGATGTAGAAAGGACAGTGATTGATACATACCATTCCGATTGAGTAAAGTTTCTACATGTTCTAGAAAAGATCCCTGATGTGCAAATAGGAAGTAGGGTCCCTCAAAGCCCAAAGAAAGGAGATGTCCCCAGGTATAGGGAAGTAGAAGGCTCTTGGACTCCCTTGTAGAAGCTCCAGATACTGGCCTTCTGGAGGGCTTCTCATGTGGTCACGTGAGCATGACTTTGTAATTGCCAAGCAAAGCAAGAGAAAGGGGTGCTGAGTGTGATGGCACCGGTGAAAGAAGGTCTCCCTACCCTCTTCAGTGTAAAATGCTTTTTACACTGAATCTCCTAATGACCACATGGCAGTTATCAAGTCTCAGGCTCACACAGTAAACCGGGCATGGGGCTGCGTGCCTGACCCTGTCACCTGGACAAGCCATGTCATGCAGCTCCTCAGAGCGGGAGCAGCAGAACCTGGGCGTTTGGTCGGGCTCCACACCTCACTGTGGCCCACTTATCTCCCTTCTCTGAGCCTCGGTCGTGCTATCTAACACGGGGGCAGCAACTGCTACCTTAATCCCATGAGAATTAATTTAGGTGACAGTGAGTGACCTAGTCCAGCAATTTTCAACCAGTGTGCTGCAAGAATTTTTAAAACATGCCATAGCTGATTATTTAGTCATGGGCACTGACCTCATTTCCCTTAGATTGTCAAATAAAAATGACAACAGCTGATACAATAGCCGTCCAGTGTGAATGAATCAAAATTATACCTATTTTTTGTTGGATCAGCAAAAATATATTTTTTGGTGTGCCGCAGAATGTTAGTAATCAGTTGCTGTGTGCCATGAGATGAAAAAGGTTGAAAATCGCTGGCCTAGCCTATTGCTTGAATCCATTTGGATCTCCACATTAGACTAGAGTCTGACAGTGTTACCTGGAAGTTCTTCCTTGGAGTTAGCCTAAATCGTACTGCTGTAGTTCCAGGGTGCTCCATTCAGCCAGCTGTTAGGAACAGTCACAATTTTTTGATAGCCAGTGACAGGAACCCCAAAATGGCTTAAACATGTAATCATAGCAGGAGAAAATAATTTAAGGATCTAAGAAGTCTAATGGCAGATGGCCTCAGGCCAAGCTGTGCCTAGGCGCTCCATGAGATCAACAGGAAGCATCTCTCCAGGCATCTTGGCTTTGCTAACTTCCCTCGCTGCTGCTGTCATTGTCAGCGGGGACCTCTGTTTATGAAATCAAGATGGCCACCAACCGCCACATGCTGACAGCATATCCCCTCGGTGTCCAACCGAAATAGAATTTCTGTTGCCCCAAGGTTCCAACACTAAGGGCTGACACTTGGGGTCTGATTGGTCACTTGCCTAGCCCTGAGCCAATCAGTGTGGCCAGGGAGGATGAAATATGCTGATTGGCCAGATCAAGGTCATGTGACCACTCTCTCCAAGGAAACCTACTCAATACCATCCTAGTTCTGGCTGGGACGAACTGTGATGGCTGAGGTAGCAGGATGAGAGTGCAGCTGCTGCGTTCCTCTGGGCTTAATTTCCTGGGCTGTACCTGCTCATATCTTCTTCCCACACCCCATTGTCTTGTTTACAAAAGAATCTGTGGCCATACCTCTTCCCTTCCTAAACTGTTTCTCCCAGACCAAAAAGAGTGAGACCTCCTATTTGAAGACATGATCTGCTGTCCACTCCCAGCTTCAAGGCCTGCTTTTTGTGTCACATTATAATCATTTATTCAGTCCACAAATGTCTGCTGAGCATTGACTATTCTGAGAGTGGCCATCACCCAGGAGTTTTTGAAAGAAAATGAGTTTCATCTGAGCAAGCGTCTGGAGGTAGCTTCCAGTCCCACTCTGCCATTCATTGTGTGGCCCCCAAGAAATTACTTCCCGTCTCTGTGCTTCTGCTTTCACATCTGCAAAATGAGGCAATGGAGAAAATGAGATCCTGGAACCCCCTCAGCTCTGGTATCCTGTGGTTGGCTCTTAGAACCTGTGTCTCCAGCTGGGAGTCATCCCAGCGCAGAGGAGGATCTGGGGTTTTCTGCGTGTGTGAGGACCCTGGGCTCTGTGAGGTTGCCGATATTACCACTGGAACAGAAAATCTCTTTCAGGATGATTATGGATCCCAAGCCCTCCCACCACTGAAAGTCAAGTTTGGGACGCTGAAGGGGAAGTGGAAGGGGGAAGGGTGATTTAGAGGTTCCACGGAGCCCATCCATCTCTTCCTCTCCCTCCCCTCTTCCTCTCCTGCCCACCCCTCTTTCTCTGTTGCAGCTGAAATTGGTCTGGGCTCCCCAGGAGAATAGAGACCCTTTTTGTGTTGGTAGGAGAGGAAGGGTTCCTCTCTGAGGTATGAGTGTGTGGGGGCAGGGGGCAAGGGACTTCCTTTTTCTTCCGGTTGAGTCTAGCTTTTCCTCCAGTTTGAAAATTTGAGGATATGATTTAATTACCCTGGTCATTCTGTCACTCATTTGTCAGTTCACTCAACTGCTCATCCTCTTATTAATCCATTTGCTCTCCCCTTTACATAGCTCATGGTTTTTTTGTTTGTTTAGCAAGAGGGGATATTTATTGGGAGAACAGAAAAAAAATAACAAAAACAGACACTAGAGCAGCTGAACTTCTCAAAAGACTAGAGCTAGCATCTGGTAAGACCTGAGAAACCAAGTCTGCTATGTTTCTTCCCCCAGCCCCGGGCCACAGAGTCATTCATCCCTGCTTCTCTTTGCACACCACTAGGTCCTCCTATCTTTTAAACCCATTGGTTTCTCTTTATTTACACTGTCATGAGAGTGATTACATGAAACCATGGAAGTAGAAACCTTGAGTATATGCATTCTGTATCTTTAGCAAGTTCAGGTGAAGTGGGAGCAGGTTTAGGGCCTTGGGAGAAAATGTGGTGATTTATAAAGATCTTGAAGTTACTGCTAACATTCTGTAAATTGACTTTGGAGTAGTTGAACAGATCTCCCACTTTGACAGACTTCTGCTAAGATCTTCTGCCGAGATCTTCTGCCCATGACCTCCATCAAGTCTTCTGGTGTCCCACCAGTTCGAAAGAACTGATGCACCCCAATGTTCACAGCAACACAATTTACAATAGCCAAGTGCTGGAAGCAACCTAAATGCCCATCAGTAAATGAGTGAATCAAAAAACTATGGTGCATTTATACAATGGAATATTGCACAGCAGAAACAAAGAAGGGGCTCTACGCTTCATGGCAGCATGGATGGAACTGGAGAGCATTATGCTAAGTGAAATAAGCCAGGCGGTGAAAGACAACATATGATCTCACCTTTAAGTGGAACCCAATCAACAAAACAAACAAGCAAGTAAAGTATAACCAGAGACATTGAAATAAGGAACAAACTGACAGTAACCAGAGGGGACAGGGAAAGGGGATAACGGGGGAAAGAAGGGAAAGGGTCATCAAGGAACATATAAAACGGCCCCATGGACAAAGCTCAAGGGGGGTAGGATTGAGGGTGGGAGGTGGGAGTGGGTGGGGCATGGGAAAGCGGTGGCAGGAAAATGGAGACAATGGTACTTGAACAACAATAAAAAATAAATTAAAAAGTTAAACAAAAAGTCTTCTGGTGTTCAGTGACATTTCCAAGGCCTTAAGAGACCACTTGCCACCCAAAGACGCATATCACAAAAAAGAGGCAACATGATTGACAAATTCATATCTCTAATACGGTGTATCTAAGATCAAAAGATATTTTACAAAGACGTTTACAGATGGACAGTGGGAGGGGAAGAGAAGGAAGTAGACACTGAAGGGCGTTGGACACAATTTTACACGTCTGCACGTGTCACCAGGAACATCTTCCTGTCAGTGGATCACCTTATATTTGGTACTTGTAATAGATTTTCATTATCTTCCAAACGAAATCAAAGAAAAGCAAGTAAGTATTCCCTGGAGAAATTCTCTAAGGTTACAAACCATGTTCTGAAGAATTAGCTACTAAAAGGAACCTTGGAGAAGCAGTGTCCTTGTCATGAGCAGCCACGCACTGCCCTCTGGTGGCCAGATGGGAATGGCATGAGAGCTGCAGGACTCTCGGTTTGCCTGCAATAGAAGCTGACACCAAACTGAGACATCTTCCCTGGCTTCTTGCAGTTAGACCAAAATTAGTTCCATAAGATTTATTATTTGGGGGATGAGTTCCAGTGAAGTCATTATCTTGGCATTTCTCACCATGAAAAAAATCAGACCAGTTCCCACGTGCAGTATCTCAGGGAGTATTTATTGAGCAACTGAATCGGGCCCTGGGTTCCAGGACAGAAAATAGGAAAGTTGGGAATAATTTGTCTACATCACAGCTGTGTGTGTCTGGTATTTAAGAATTTAAATAAAACTAAAACTAAAGGGATATTTCTATCCTTTTAGTTACATAAAACAAAGGATATTTCTGACTCCCTTTTGGTTATATGAATAAAACATTTTGAAAAATTAGAAAATTATAACAACATATCGGTATAATTTCATCTGAATTTACATAGAGTATTTTTTTTTAGATTTTATTTATTTATTTTAGAGAGAGGAGAAGGGAGGGAGACAGAGAGGGAGAGAAACAGCAATGTATGGTTGCCTCTCACATGGCCCTCATGGGGACCTGGCCCGCAACCCAGGCATGTGCCCTGACAGGGAATCGAACCAGGACCCTCTGGTTCCCAGCCCGCGCTCAATCCACTGAGCTACACCAGCCAGGGCTACATAGAGTATTTTTAATGGGTCACCCTATATTCCCGGTCACTTTTCACTTAATGGAAGCAACATCCCCTCCCTTTAAACTTTTAGAAAATATGGTTTTTCATTGCTGTATAATATTCCTTCTAATATCATGTATATAAATGACCTGTTTCTATCATTGTTGCTACCTTCTTCCTCCAGCAGCCATATCTTGTCTATCTCCAAAAGCGGAGTTCACTTGCAGCCGTCTCCAGGCAGCTTCCAAGTCCAGAACTACTCACTGAACTTCCAGAGCACTTTCACTTTATTGCTTTCTCCTGGGATGGCAGGCACTTTGTACCACATCCTAGCTCCTTCCTTAGATGTGGAACTTCTCCAGGCCAAGATGCTTTTTAATCAATCTTAGTCCAGACCTTCATATTGCACTTGGCATAGAGTAAATACTCAAGAGAGTTTTGAAAAACTATATTAAGTTTGAATGAGTTACTCACTGCTGCAGAGAAATTTAGCTGTCCATCAAAATCCATTCTCCCATCTTAGGGCTGGACTGCATCTCCCAGTCCCCCGTGACCCTACGGCCATGTCTTTAACAGTGGAAGAGGAAACAAAACTGACATGCACATTGCTTACCTGGCCCATGAAGCACTGCCCTCACATGCATTCTCTGCACTCTCCCCATTTCTGCTGGTGGATGCAGGTGAGGACAAGGTCCCAGGGACAGAGAAGGCACACAAGGAAGAGCTCTGGGTTCCTGAGTGAGTGCAGTCTCTCCGGCCTGCACACCCGCCCAGCACCACTGTTATTTGGAATAATTTACAGTAATATGCTGTTGAAATGGTAGGAATTATTTGGTAATTCAGCATAACCTAATATACCTCAAAAATTTAATCAAAGAAATCACTTAATAGGCATCAATCTAGTACACATAAAATAAAAAAATTTAATTTGCCATTGCTAGCGCTACCCTTCATTGTAAACCTGCTATTCTACCCTAGTCATTTTACCTCAGAAACTTGATCACTCAAAATATTTTTATTCTGGGTGTGAAAACACTGAAATCAGAATTGTAACATTATCTTCAAATGTTTGTGAAGAAGTATTTTCCTGACAAAACTTCAATAAGACACTTCAATTCCTTGATCCTCCTTGGAAATACAACACAGTATACTAGTTTAGTTATTCCATGTTTATTTTTATTTTACTAAAAGTGTTTTAATTGGGATTAATTTTGTCTTAAATATACACGACAGGATTTCATGTCTATATCATAATGTACTGACAGTTGATACTGCCTTTCTTTTTTATTTTTTATTAAATCATTTTTATTTGAATTTTTATTTATTTTTTTAGAGGAATAGAAACATCAATTTGTTGTTCCACTTATTTATGCATTCATATGTTGATTCTTGTACGTGTCCTAACCAAGGATTGAACCTGCAACCTTAGCATATCGGGATGATGCTCTAACAAACTGAGCTAGTTGACCAGGGCCAAGATTTCTTTAGTGGTCATTACTGTACCTAATCTACTCACCTGAGTCAAAGAACGTATATCGAAATTTTCCCAACTTTTCTTCTTCCACTAATTTTGGAATGTCAGTGGTACATTATGTCATGTCTAGTTTTAGTTGCTGTGAGTTATTTTTACTGATAATACTCACCTTGAGGGTCCAAGTGTCCTTAAGTTCAAAATGCTGGTGTCCAATCAGTCTAATTCTTTGACTGATGAAGATTCAGTTTTGACCCGGCTTTTGGAACACGCTGCCTGCCTAAAAGGCGCCACCACCCGCTCTTATGCCCACCCCTTAGGGACCAGAGGAGGATTTCTCAGAGCTACTGACAAAGTGCAGGCAGATGAAAACCACAAAGTGGTTCCACTCATTGTTTAGGAATTAAAAGCCACTGTCCTGCTTAAATATCCTGGTCTGGAACCAAGCTTCTGATATCTTTGGGAATGAGGCAACACATCAAGGAAACAGAGTGTGTGGTAGATAGATGAATGCCCAATTCACCTGAACATCAGTCCATCCCTCATCTTTATTTGGTGTTTAATGTAGAGAAAGAGCACTGGTCATCAGCACGTGGTTCTCATTCTCCCTTTTTCCCTAAGAACACGAGACTCAGCTTTATTTGTTCACCAAACTAAAGGCTCTAATTCCTAACCTCTCTTGCAGCTAAGAGTGATCAGACGAACTTCTGGCTAATTAGATGTGAGAAGAAGGATTGTACGGTACTCTGGGGAGGCTGCTTAGATGGAGCAGACAGCCATGTGGGCCCTTTAGACCTACATCTTTCTTCTTTCCTGCCGCAGAAACGTAGATACAGTGGCTGGTTCAAGCTGGTGCTCCAGCAGCCGTCTTGTGACAAGACACCAAGACACAGCCTCTAGAATGGACACCAGGCAGGAAGTGCTGGGGCAGAGACAGGTGATGGCCCACTGTTACGGTTGGCAATCAAAGGTCAGCACGGACTGTCCGCATCCATAGTTCTTTTACATGACAAGTGAAGAAATCTCCCTCTTGTCTGTGCCCGTATTATCCTGAGTTTTCTGTTCTGTTTAGGGAAATGCAACCTTAGGGAAAATACTATCTTTGCCTTGCATCACTGTGTGAACTTGGATGAGTCACTTCCCATCTATGGGAAACATCTTCATATCCACTGTGGTAGATGCAGGGGTGATGATGCCCATATAATAACAAAGAACCTGTACTTTCACCAGGCCCACATCCATGTCATCTCCTAGTAGTTGCACAGCCTCATCTCTCTTTGGGGGACTATCCCTCCTCCCTCAGTCCACAGGGTTAAGTGAAGCTGAAATGCTTTCCTGGCTGCTGGCTGCAGGGCAGAGGGCCCACAGAGCCACTGGAGCGCCTCCTCCCCATGAGGGAGGCCAGAGGGTGCTCCTGGCACCCGCTGCCACACCCCATATAAGGAGCAGGGAGCCTAGGCCAAATTCAGGCTGGGTGCAGGCAAGAGCCGATGGAAGCCCTTAGTACCCAACATCCAGGACCTATACTGATGTCCTCTGACCCCACGTCAAGTAAACATTCATCTTGTACAGACTCCTGCTTCTGGGCTTTTACTTACTCCATATTCATTCACTCATTATTCATTCAGCAACTATTCCTTGGTCTTTTCGGTGTCCACACACTCTCATCAGGTGGACTGCAGTCTGGGAAGTCTTCCTTGGGGTGGGCTCACAGGGGTTCTGTACGGAATGGAAGTTCTCCATCTTTGACAGCTGAATGGAGCGGCAGTTATGTTTGTGACCACTTATCTTCTTGCTGCTCCAGGGTCAGCTTCAGAGCCAGCTATAAAACCAGCTCCAGCCCTGGCCGGAGTGGCTCAGTTGGGTGAAACGTCATCCAGTAAACCAAAGGGCACAGGTTCGATTCCTGGTCAGGGCACATGTCTAGGGTTCAGTCCCCAGGCTGGGCACATATGGGAGGCAATTGATCAACTTTTGTCTCTCACATCGATGTTTCTCTCCCTCTTTCTCGCCCTCTCTTCCCCTTTCCCTAAAAATCAATAAGCATGTCCTCTGGTGAGGATTGAAAAGAAAAAACATAGAGTTTGCCAGTCCTAACACCAGCCCCACCACCAGCTCCAAAGATGGCAGGAGCTCTAGCCCCAGCCCTAGCACCAGCGCCTGTACTAGCTCTGGAGTTCGAGCCATTTCTGCATCAGCACCAATGGTAGAGTCAACTCCAGCACCAGCCCCTGTAAGAGTTCCAGAGCTGGGTCCAGGTCTGACTCCAATCCTACTTCCAGAGTTAGAGCCAGCGCCATTTCTAGAGCGAGAGCCAGCTCCAGCATCAACTCCAGAATTACAACCAGTAATAACACCAACTCTAGCAAAAGCTCCTAGCTACCTCTAGGTCCAGCAGCAGCTCTACAGCAACTCCAGAGATAAGGGAATTCTATCATCAATTCACATGACAACTCTAGCATCAGCAGAAACACCAGCCCTAGCCCTCGCTGGTGTTGCTCAGTGGGCTGAGCACCAGCCTGTGAAACAAAGGGTCACCGGTTAGATTCCGAGGTCAGGGCACACGCCTGGGTTGTAGGCCAGGTCATCAGTTGGGAATATGTGAGAGGCAACCTATCAGTGTTTCTCTCACACATCCATGTTTCTCTCCCTATTTTTTCCTCCCTTCCCTTATCTCTAAAAAATAAATCAATAAAATCTTTAAACACACACAGCTCTAGAGTTAATATTAGTTCCCACACCAATTTCAGAGTCACAGGTAATGACAGGCCCATTCTAGAGCCTAATCCAGCACCAACTCTGGCAGCTTCAGGGTTGAACCCACCTCTCCTGCTAACGCCAACACCAAAACGAGCCCCTAGCACCACCTCCTGAGCTCCAGTGAGCTCCAGCACCAGCTCTAACTATAGCTTCTGTACCAGAATGAGAGCCAAGATAGAACTAGAGCCCTTTCCAGAACCAGCTCTGACACTATCTCCCAAGATACACTCAGACTCAGCTCTGGCACATACTCTAAGCTAAAGTACTGCCATGGGTAGAACTAGATCAAACTATACCAGCAAGTCTTGCATCAATACCAGCTGGTAATTCCTGTACCAATGCAGCCATCATTCCAATGCCATGCCCAGAGTCTGAGCCACCCCCTGAGGAAGAGCCAGCTCCATCACCATCTCTAACATCATCTCCAGAGATCGCTGCAGCTCCATAACCACCTTCTATCCCACCTGTTTCCAGCTCTAAAGCTAGAACTGGCTCCAAATCAATTCCGGATTAAAGACAGCACCAGCTTTAGAGGAACAGCCAGAGCCAGCAACATATTCACCTTTTAAAATATTTTAAATCGTACAATTTAGGGCATTGACTACATTCACTATCCTGTGCACTATCACCACTATATAGTTCCAGAATACTTTCATTACTTCAGATGGAATCTCATACCTATTACGTAGTTACTCCCCAATCCCCGCTCCTCTTAGTTCCTGCAACACTAATTTGTTCTCTCTTTATTCTAAGGCAGAGAAAAACAAATACTACATGATCTCACTTATATATGCAATCTACATAAAACTCATAAAACATGAAACTCATAAAAAAGTAGAATGGCGGCTGCCAGGGGTAAGGGGTGAGGATATAGGGAGATGTTGGTTAAAGTGTACGAACTTCCATTTGTAAGAGGAATAAGCGCTGGGGATTTAAAATACAGCGTGGTCACTGCAGTTAACAAGACTGCGTTGTATACTTGAAAGTTGCTATGAGAGTAGAACTTTAATGTTCTCATGATAATGGCAAAAACAGAGTGGTAACTAGGTGAGGTGAGAGATGTGTTAACTAACCTTATTGTGGTACACATTTCACAATATATATACATATCAAATAATTACATTGCACACCTTAAACTTACACAATAGATATGTCACAATGATATCAACAAAGCTGGGCATAAGTAAATAGATGTCACCAGTTGCCATTAAAAAAAAAATGGCCCTGGCCAGTGTGGTTTAGTTGCATAGAGCATCATCCCATAGCCGAAAGGTTGTGGGTTTGATTCCCAGTCAGGGCACATGCCTAGGTTTTGGGTTCAATCTCCAGTCTGAGTGCATACGAATCACAGTATGGGTGCCTACAAATCCCCAGTCCAGGAGCATATGGGATTCAACCAATTTGTTTCTCTCTCACATCAATGTTTCTCTCTCTCCCTTCTTCTCTCTCTAAAAACAACTTTTAAAAAACCCATGAACACAGATGTTTATAGCAGCCTTATTCCTAATTGTCAAAACTTGGAAGCAACTTCAGTAGGTGAATGAATGAAGAAACTGTGGTGAATGGAATATTATTCAGTGCTAAAAATAAATGCACTATCTAGCCATGAAAAGACAGGGAGGAGTCTTAAATGCATATTACTAAATGAAAGAAGCCAATCTGAAAAGGCTACACACTGCACGATTCCAGCTACGTGATGCTCTGGAAAGGCAACACTATCAGAGACACTAGAAACAGTGATCGTTATCAGGGGCTGGGGAGGAGGGATGAACAGGCAGAACAGAGGATTTTTAGGGCAATTTACTCGGTATGATACTATAATGATGGATACATTTCATTATATATTTGCCTAAACCCATAGAATGTACAACATCAAGAGTGAACCCTGAAGTGGGGGGAGGCAGAAGAGAGTAAAGGGGGATAAATGGTAATAGAAGGAGGCTTGACTTTGGCTAGGGAACACACAATACAATATACAGATGATGTACTATAGAGGTGTACTCTTGAAGCATATATAATTTTATTAACCAATGTCACCCCAATAAATTCAATTAAAAAGAAATTTAAAGATCAAACCCGCCCTGGCTAGTGTAGCTCCGCGGACTGAGCACAGGCCTGCAAACCAAAGCATCACCAGTTGATTCCGTCAGGGCACATGCCTGGGTTGCAGGCCAGGTTCCCCAGTAGGGGGCGCACTAGAGGCAACCACACATTCATGTTTCACTCCCCCTCTTTCTCCCTCCCTTCCCCTTTCTCAAAAAAATAAATAAATAAAATCTTTAAAAGAAAAAAGAGTGAACCCTAAGGTGAACTGAACTTTGGGCAATTATGACACGTCAATGCAGGTTCATCAATTGTAACAACATACCACTCCGGGGGGGGGATGTTGATAATATGGGAGGCTATAGTGATATTATACAAAATAGCTGTACTTTTCTCTCAATTTTGTTTGGGCCTAAAAATAAGTAAAATAAGTAAAATAAGGGGGTTTTAATTTTTTTTCCAGTTTTAGTGAGATATAACTGACATACATCACTGTGTAAGTTTAAGGTGTACAGCACAATGGTTTGGCTTAGATTGTGAAATGATTACCACCATCATCCTCATACAGAAACAATAAAAAAGAAAGCCTCCATCATCTCATATAGAAACAATAAAAAAAGGAAGCAAAAAGGAAAAAAAGTTTTCCTTCTCATGAAAATTCGGAACTTACTGTCTTGGTAAGTTTCTTCTTTGTAAATGTATTTTTTAATTTTATTTATTTATTTTCAAAGACAGGGGAAGAGAAGGAGAAAGAGAGGGAGAGAAACATCCATGTGTGGTTGCCTCTCACATGGCCCCTACTGGGGACCTGGCCCACAACCCAGGCATGTGCCCTGACTGGGAATCGAACCAGCAACCCTTTGTTTCACAGCCCATGCTCAATCCACTGAGCTACACCAGCCAGGCTGTTTATATTATTTTTTATTTTAATTACATTTTATTGATTATGCTATTACAGTTGTCCCACTCTCTCAGGCAATCCTCACACCACTGTTCATGTCCATGGGTCATACATGTAAGTTCTTTGGCTATTCTATTTCCTATACTGTACCTTACATCCCCCTGGCTATTCTGTAGTTACCTATTTGTACTGCTTAATCCTCTCATGTCTTCACCCTTTCCTCACACCTGCTCCCATCTAGCAACCATCAAAACTCTTTCTGCTCTGTATGCATGAGTCTGTCTCTGTTCTTATTTACTTACTTTGTTTTTTAGATCCAATTGTTGATAGATATGTATTTATTGCCATTTTATTGTTTATAGTTTTGACCTTCCTCTTTTTCTCAAATAAGTCCCTTTAATATTTCATACAGTAATGGTTTGGTGATAATGAACTCCTTTAGTTTCTTCTGGGAAGTTCTTTATCTTCCCTCTAATTCTTAATGATAGCTTTGCTGGGTTAAGCAATCTTGCCTATAAGTTCCTCCTTTTCATAACTGAGTATTTCTTGCCAATCCCTTCTAGCCCGCAAAGTTTAAGAAATCAGCTGACAGTTTTATGGGAACTCCCATGTAGGTAACTAACTGCTTTTCACTTGCTGCTTTGAAGATTCTCTTTTACATTTGGCATCTTAATTATGATGTGACTTGGCGTGGGCCTCTTTGCATTCATCCTGTTTGGGATTCTCTGTGCTTCCTGGACTTACATGTCTATTTCTGTCACCAAATTAGGGAAGTTTTATTTCATTATTTTTTCAAATAGATTTTCAATTTCTTGCTCTTTCTCTTCTTCTTCTGACACACCTATGATGAGAATGTTGGAATGTTTGAAGTTGTCCCACAGGCTGCTTACATTATCCTCATTCTTTCGGATCCTTTTTTCTTCCCGTTGTTCTGCATGGTTGGTTTTTTGCTTCCTTATGTTCCAGATCACTGATTTGATTCTTGGCTTCATTCACGCTCCTGTTGTTTCCCTGTGACTTCTTTATTTCAGTTAGTGAATCCTTCATTTCTGACTGGATCCTTTTTATGCTGTTGAGGTCCTCACTAAGTTCCTTGAGCATCCTTATAAGCAGTGTTTTGAACTCTGCATCTGATAGATTGCTTATCTGTTTTGTTTAATTCTTTTTCTGGAGTTTTGATCTATTTTTTCATTTTGGGCCATGTTTCTTTGTCTCCTCATTTTGGCAGCCTCCCTGTATTTGCTTCTATGTACTAGGTAAAGCTACTATGACTCCCTCTCTTGGTAGTGTGGCCTAACATAGTAGGTAACCTGTAGAGTCCAGTGGCATAGCCTCCCCTATCATCCAAGCTGGGTACTCCAGGTGAGCCCTTCACATAGACTGAGTATACCCTCTTTTTATAGCTCAGACTTAATTGCTATTGGCAGGTCAGTGGGAGGGATTTACCCAGGCTAGCCAGCTGCAAGGACTGACTGTGACCACTGACCACCAACTTCTGCCTTCTGTGGAGAAATCAGCTGTGCAGGGCAAGGTGGTGGTGCTCCAACATGGTCTGTAGCTACCCACTGGGTTTTCAGGCTCTGGGGTTTCCCAGGTGGTACAGGCGAAGTTCAGTCCCCACCTGTGTTTTGCCCAGGGCCACCTTGCCTGAGCTATAAAGCAATCTGAGATGGTAGCTATTTATTTGTGCTGGGCTTGGAAGTTCCCAGGCAAAGCCAAACTGTGAATCCAGTGCCATGCCTGGGGCCACTTAGCAAGACGTACAGGGGCTGGGGGCTCACTGAGGCTGGCTTTTGCTTGTTTGAGAGGATTTAGGAAGTTGTGTAGCATGAGCCAAGATCAGCCATTCATATGAAAACGTCTCTGTTAACAGCTTAGGTAGGCCCATAAATTGGGTGGGACAGAGTCTCAAGGAATCTCCACGGCAGAGCAAATAGTGTTAGCCAGGTTGATGGGGTCTCAAATATGGCATCTGCCTGCCAGCTCTGTGGGTCTGTTGGGGGAGGGTTCAGAAAAGGGAGAATGGCCTGACTGAAAGTTGTCCCCCAGCTCTCACCTTGATGCCAGACCCTTCACTTCCTCCCTGTGTGTCACTGGTGCCTTTAAAACTGCAACCCAGGTGCTGGAGCTCAGAGGGAGTGAGTCTGAGTAGGTGAATCTGTGTGTGGGTTAAGAGGAACTGCTTGGAACTCCAGAAGTTTCTTCCACCAAGTCCCTGCTGATTTTTGCAGCCAAAAGTTATGGTGACTTATCTTCCTGGCACTGGAACCCTGGGCTGAGGGGCCTGTTGTGGGGCTGGGACTCCTCACTCCCCAGATATCCTTCCCAAATTTTTATCCACCACATGTGGGTATGAGACCGGCCCTTTCTGTAGCTGTGCCCCTCCTACCAGTCGTGATGGCTGTGGTTTATTTAATTCCATAGTTGTCAGACTTCCATTCGACTTGATTTGATGGTTCTGAGTGATCACTGTTCTACAATTTAGTTGTAATTTTGATGTGGTGATGCAAGGAGGTGAGCCGTGTTTGCCTACACTGCCACCTTGACCAGATGTCTTCATATACCAGAAGTTCATATGACCAGAAGTTTCATATACGTCACACAGCTATGCTAACAAGTCATCATGCTGTTAGATTCCTAGTACTTATTTACCTTGTAACTGGTAGTTTGTAGCTTTTGTCCACCTTTCTCCAATTCTCCCAACCCCCATCATTCCCAAGGATTTTTTTAAGTTGGCCTGCTGAAATTCATATTTTCAAAGTCTGAGAAAAGTGTCCTCTAATTTGGAACTCCCTTGAAGATGAGAATGGAGAAAACAATTATAGAATGCAGAAATACACATTGTTTCTCCAAAGTTTTGCTTTTTTTTTTTAAGAGAAAGAGAAACACTGAGTTGTAGTTCTATCCACTCATGCATTCATTCGGTTGACTCTCGCCCATGCCCTGATGGGGGATGAAACCCGCAGCCCAGGTGTATCCAGACCCTGCTGTAACCCATGAAGCTACCCAGCCAGGGCTCAAAATCTTTTGAAGAGGCAATATGGAGCCCAGACAAGGAAGAACTGACTGCTGCTAAGGTGTTTGGTGTTTGACAAAAACTCATACAGCAAATAACAATAACTCATTTTTGAAATAAGACTGCTTCAGAAATCAAAATGTCATCAGAAAAGTCAGTCAAATTAAATAGCACATTCTCAGTGCTCTAGGTATGTGGAATCCAGCTTTGATTTCACAATTCAAATTACCTCTATGCTTTAAAACCATTCTCCCTGAGAGGGAAGGTTTTGTTTATCCTGTGTAATGGGACAGAAATAAATGCCATTGTTAGTTTACAAAATACAGGATATTATCTCAGTCCTACTGTATTTAAGTTCTTTTACAAAGTTTTACATTTATGTGTCTTAAGAATATGCCACCATATAGCCTGGAAACTTAAATATCCAACAAAAAGTTGAAAAAGTAGTTCAAATAGCCCTCACTGGCTGGTGTGGCCCAGTGGGTTGAACATCTTCCAGCAAACCGAAAGGCCGCTGGTTCCATTCCCAGTCAGGGCACATGCCTGGGTTTGGGGCCAGGTCCCTGGTTGGGGGTGGGCAAGAGGTGGCCAACTGATGTTCTGATGTTTCTCTCCCTCTCTTCCCCCTCCTTTACCCTCTCTCTAAAGTAAATAAATTAAATATATTTTTTAAAGTAGTTCAAATAAATTGCTGTTATCAGAGAACACAAAGAAACAGAAAAAGTTATATTTTCTTCTATGTATTGTTTAATTAATCCTAGTAAAATTACTACTATTTGTCACTGTGAAGTTTTGTTCAAACAGCATTAATGTAACAGGAAATAGCACAAAATAACATAGCATTTCAAATAAATACGAATGTCTCAAACTTTTATGTTGAAGTAGTAACTTTTTGTGTGTGTGATTATCCATTACATGATGGCTCTTATCCAGCGTGGCTGTGCCCGGTGCTACCTCTCCAGCCCGCCCGCCCCAGCCCTGTCCAGGACCCGAAGTGAAGGACCTCCCAGCCCCAGGCGACGAACCTGGGACCACCCATCACAAGCCCCGCCCCCACGAGTCCGGAATCCTCAACCCCTCGAAGACCAGTGCCCAGAACGCCCGCACTTCCCTGACGGGCTCGCCTCCAAAACGTACGGGCTTCGCCGCTGATTACCCAGACAGGCTGATACCCTTACAGTCACGGAGGAGGGCCTGCAGCTTCCGGTTCAGGTTGTCCTGTTGGCGCCCAGCCCGCGTTGCGTTGTCTTTCCGGTCTCAGTCCGGCGTGGCAAGGCCGCTGTCGGCCCCAGCCCTTTCAGATCCTCTCTGTCATGGCGGCGCCCTGCCGCTCCTTCCGACCAAGCCTGTCATGGCGGCACCCTCATTAGTCACTTCTGGACCCAGCCCCTCCTGCTGCCCTGGCTCTTCTTATTCTCGGGTGCCATGGCGGCTCCCAGGGGTCACCGGAAGTAAAACTTCGAATGTGAGGCGGGGCCTCTGCCCGGAAGCAAGCGCGGCTCTGGGAAAGATGGCGGCGGCGGTGGGCAACGCGCTTCCTTGCGGGGCCCGGTCCTGTGGTGTTCGGCCCGGCGGGCAGCCCAAGCCCTTGCCGCAGCCACGCACGCTCCTTGCTGCCGGGCCGGCGCTCATA
Organism: Micronycteris hirsuta; assembly: GCA_004026765.1. Lineage (NCBI taxonomy): Eukaryota > Metazoa > Chordata > Mammalia > Chiroptera > Phyllostomidae > Micronycteris > Micronycteris hirsuta. The sequence continues at coordinate 62,789 of PVJI01005637.1, forward strand.
GCGAGCGGCGACGAGCTGGTCGCCGCCGTATGGCCATGCCGGCGACTGGCGCTGTTGCGGCGCCTCACGGTGCTGCCGTTCGCCGGGCTGCTCTACCCGGCCTGGCTGGGCGCCGCCGCCGCAGGCTGCTGGGGCTGGGACAGCAGCTGGGCGCAGATCCCCGAGGCCGCGCTGCTAGTGCTTGCCACTATTTGCCTCGCGCACGCGCTCACCATCCTGTCGGGGCATTGGTCCGTGCACGCTCACTGCGCGCTCACCTGCACCCCGGTAAGTGCGCGGGCAGCAGCCCGACCCCCACAGGGTCGGGTCTCGCGGCAGGTCGCAGCCACGGCTTTTTTGTCGATCCCCAGCCTGGCCCCGGCCTCCCATCATCTGGGCTTACGTCCCCAGCGGTTCCCTAAGCCCTTTAGCGCTGGCATAATTTTGGTCCCACTCCTGACTTGCTGTGCCACCCTGGCACAGGCTACGTCCTTTCTTTGGAATTTCTCCCGGTGCTGTCATTCAAATTTCATAAGGTAATACCTAAAAAAGCTTAGCGCAGGACCCAACATATGTCGATGTTTGATAGCTCCCATCTTAGCGAACTCGATTGTTTCTGCTGGAAACAGTCTTACCTTCCTTGTTGTCTGCCTCCCACCTTGATTTTTAAAGTGTGAGGCTAGACCTGCTAAGTGGGGTTTCCTGTTTTTGAAGCTCGGTTTGAAAACTGAACATCGGTCCTGCTGTCCACTACTCAGAGGTCTCCAGTATTGTGACCAGAACAAGCTTGAAATGCAGTTAATAGTAGCGTCTAAGAGAAGCAAAGAGATACTTGTGAACAAGTGACTAAACAGCTTGGGGTCTCTATGTCTGTCTGCAAGATGAGGGCGGTGATGGCATGGACTGCTGTCAGAATGTGATCGTTAGCCTCAAGGTCCGAAGGAGTGAGAAGTGCCCTGGGGTCAGCAGTTGATGTCCAGGACTGCGCCACCGCTTTCTGGGCCTGCCCCGGGCAGGTTTGGAGCATTGGGTGCTGAGGTTAGCCTCCAGCCAGCCTACCCTCTGGTCCCAGGTGGGTGTCTGCTGAAAGAAGAGGGAAAGGAAGCAGGAGCTGCCATCTTTGACTTCTAAATGGGACTGAATCCCCTTTCTCTCCTGAGTGTAACGTTATACCAACAAGCCTTATTCCAGGGGAGGGGCTCCAACTTTGGGGCTTGGTACATTCAGGTCAGTATGGTGAAAGACCCCAACAAGGGATAGGAAAATGGAAGGAGGATAGAGGGAGTTTGACACTCCCTAAATTTCCAGCTGCCTTTTGGCCTGTGTCTTAAAAGTGTGACTTAACTTTCTTTCCAGGGACAGAGAACAAGGAGGAGCTAAGCAGCTGTGGGGTTAGGACAGATAGATCTGGGTTTGCATCAGAGATCTCAGACACCGGAGTTTCAGTTTCCTGGGTTTCAGTTTCCCCGTCTGTAAAGTGAGAGCCGTAACCACTACCTCAGGGTGCCGTTGTGAGAAGAAACATGGCATCTGCACAGCTCCAGGTGTGGGGCCAGCCCTGTAGCGCTTTGCACTTTTCTTCCGTGGTGCTACCAGAGAGTTTATATGTGCGTGTTACTATTTTCTGCCTGCTTCCATTGCCCACGGACCCTCCGAGGATTGGGACCTTGCTTTTCCTGGTCACTGCTGTGATACCCTCCCTCAAACCCACGCCGGCAGAACGGCAGTGGTGGGGTACAGCTCATGACTGAAGGGGATGCTCATTGAGCTCCATTTGGTGCTTCCACGTCCAGGTGCTAAGGAGTGGACAGAGCAAACAAAATGCATTCATTGCCTTCGCAGTGTTAGTGGAGGAGACTTGTGCTCTGCAGTCAATTCTGAAGAGAGAGAATAGGGATGAGGATAGGAATGTGGTGACAGCTTCACAGGGGGCATCCAGGTGTGGCCTCCTGAGGAGATGTTTAAGCAAAGGCCTGAAAGCTGTGGGACCACATGTTCCAGACAGAACAGCACAGGCCAAGCCCTTTAGCTGGGGCAAGGACTTGTAGCTCCTCCTTGCTGGAAGACACAGCAAGAATAGTAATGGGGTTGGGGAGGAAGCCAAGCATCAGTAGACCAAGTGAGCTTTGATAGGGCTGGGTTCACGTGGATCAAGGGTTGCTCCTTGTGCCGGGCAGTATTCTTCCTATGGGGGCATTGAGAAGAGCTCAGCAACATCGCTTTGCCTCTCACAGGAGTACAATCCCAGCAAAGCGACCTTCGTGAAGGTGGTGCCGACCCCCAACAATGGCTCCACTGAGCTTGTGGCCCTGCACCGAGATGAGGTAGGGACCACCTGCCAGGCTGCCCGGTGCGGGACTTGGGTGAGATTCCCAGGCACCAACATCCCAGGTCAGGGGCCTCTGCCACACACAGGCCTTCTCCCACAGGGTGAGGACGGGCAGGAGGTGCTGTCCTTCGAATTCCAGAAGATCAAATATTCCTACGATGCCCAGGAGAAGAAGCGCTTCCTCCCCGTGGCCTTTCCTGTGCGAAATTCATTCTCTTACTACCAGAGCTACAGGGGGTTCCAAGAAGACGCGGAGATCCGCGCAGCTGAGAAGAAGTTTGGGAGTAACAAGTGAGTCCTGACATTCCCACGCCCTCCCTGCTGACAGGGCGGGCCTTGGCCAGTGGGTACAGGCCTTGCACTGTCTCGGAGGCCAATGGCCCCTTTCCTGTTTCTGCCCCTTCCCACTCCTGAGTCAGGGGCCTGAAAGTGAGGGAGAAGAGTTGACCTTTCCAACAAAACGTCTCAGGTGCAAGTGGCGTCCTTAGGGCAATGCATTCTCGTCTAGTCTCCCTGAATTTGCCCGCTGACAAGAATCTCATGGAGGGCTCTCGGCCAGGAGTCCTTCCTGGGGAACCTGGCCCATGGCATTCAAGAGTTGGCTGTGGGTCCTTGTCTTGTTTTTGTGATTCCCATCTTCGTTTTAAATTCTTTCTTTGCCCTACCCAGATAGCTCAGTTGGTTAGAGTGTCGTCCCGATACACCAAGGTGCGGTGCGATCAGCGGTCAGGGCGCATACAAGAATCAACCAGTGAATGCATAAATAAGTGGGAGAACAAATCAATATGTCTCTCCATCCCTCCCTTTAAAATCAATCAACAAAAACTAATAATAATTTTGAAATTATTTAAGAAAAAATAATCTTTCTTTAAATGCTGGTTCTATCTCAGCACTTAAAGAATGGTGATAAAGAAGCCGGTAAACAGAATAGCTCTTAATTGTGTCAGGCAGAACGGCAGGCGCTGCGTGTGCGCTTTCTCCTCTAATCTTCGCCGCAGCTGCCAGCAGCCACAGGAGCCTGGGCGAGGACACGGCTGGACTTCTCAGCCCCTGTCCTGGCCACGGTGGCAGTCATCCCCATGACCTGCAGAACCTCTAGGGAATTCTTTCTGACCTTAATTGTTTATTGCAACCACCAGTCTAATAGGAAGATTTATGAGAAATGTTTACCAGTTCCCATTTCCTCCCCACCCCTCCTGTCACAGCATCCTGGCTCCTTTAAAGGCAGAGGACACGGTGCAGGGTGTGGCTCAGTTTATTGTTACCACAGTGGTTTTCCCTCAGCCCCATCCAGGAGCCTGCTGCACAGTGCTGCGGACCATATGCTTAGCCCCTGCTCCCCCTGCTGTCACATTCCTGAAGCTTTTACTCCAGGAGTTTTGGGGAAACCCTGGCTCCAGACCACCCCTCATCAGAGTGAGGTGGGGTTCGGGCTTTGTATTTCAGGGGCTCAGAGGTGTCCGGCTGCCCGGCCTCCTCTGTGCAGTTTCAGCTTCAAGGCTCCCGTCCCAGTCAAAGGTTGCTTCTCCACGTGCTTTGTCTGCTGACCAGATGAAGGGTTCTCATTTCACCAGCCCCCACTTGACCTGGGAGGTGTGGCTACCTGAAGAGCTCATTGCCCTTCAGAAGCTTTGTCTGGGTTTGGCAGAGCAGAGGGCTGAGGGCAGTTAGCATGCCTACCCCAGTGCAGGAGGAGAGCCATGGCTGAATGGAGCGCCCTGTCTAGAAGCTTGCCAAGGCTTCTCATTTCCTAAAGAGGCCTGCAGTGCCCCCAGGCGGAGGTGTCAGGGTGGGGCCTCCGAGGCCTCCCAGCACGAATAGGGCCTGGGGTCTGGTTTCTTGCAGGGCAGAGATGGTGGTGCCCGACTTTTCAGAGCTGTTCAAGGAGAGAGCCACAGCGCCTTTCTTTGTGTTCCAGGTAAAATAGCAGCTCCAGCCCTTCTCCCTCCACCCCATTCTTTAGGACTTTCATAACCAGAGTGACGTGTGTCCAATTCCAAACCCAAAACCCTCATCCTCGGGGGTGAGAGTCCGTGGGTAGAATGGCCCTCTGCATACGTCCAGTTCTCGCAGGCATCCTCATTGCGTTCCCGAGCAGGTGTTCTGCGTGGGACTCTGGTGCCTGGACGAGTACTGGTACTACAGCGTCTTCACGCTCTCCATGCTGGTGGCCTTCGAGGCCTCCCTGGTTCAGCAGCAGATGCGCAACATGTCTGAGATCCGGAAGATGGGCAACAAGCCCCACACAATCCAGGTGTGGCCAACAGGGTCCCTGAGGTCTTGGTGGGCCTGGCAGAGGTGCGTTCCCAGAGCTGACCATATACCACCCCTCACAGGTCTACCGAAGCCGCAAGTGGAGGCCCATCGCAAGCGACGAGATTGTGCCCGGGGACATTGTCTCCATTGGTGAGGCCCAGGTCTGCTCTTTCCCAGTGGCAGCTTAGCCTTGGCTTCTGCCTCACCCTCTGGCGGTACCCCGCAGGTCGCTCACCACAGGATAACCTGGTGCCATGTGATGTGCTCTTGCTTCGGGGCCGCTGCATCGTGGACGAGGCCATGCTCACAGGGGAGTCGGTGCCACAGATGAAGGTGCGGGGAAGGGGAGTCCTCAGTCCATTCAGGTGACCCATTCTTGGAGGGGCCACCAGCCAGGAGGGTGTTGGGATGTTGCCTGGGCACGCTTAGAGGAGAGAGGGAATCCTGGTCCAGGAGGCTGAAGGAGGCTGTGGGTGCAGCATCTGGACAGAGCTGCCAGGTCTCCATGTCCTGGACGGGTAGAAGCCGGAAAGCTGGGTAGTGATGGGGAGAGGAGAGGAGAGCCCCAGAGCGTTGGGGCGTCCAGGTACCCTGAGATAACAGACTGAGATGGGCTGAGAGAAATGGGGAGAGTGTGAGTTCTGGGAGAGGACAGGTGCAGGGTCATAGGGAGTCAACGTACGTGCTAGCGGTGAGAAGAGAGGGCAGGACCTCTGTCCCTGCTGAGATTCACTGAGATGGGGTGCAGGAGGGGGCCAAGGTGCGACCGACTGTCGGCTTCACTGTCCTCCCCAGGAGCCCATCGAAGACCTCAGCCCCGACCGGGTGCTGGACCTACAGGCCGACTCCCGGCTCCACGTCATCTTCGGGGGCACCAAGGTGGTGCAGCACATCCCCCCTCAGAAGGCCACCACGGGCCTGAAGCGTAGGTGCCTTGGGGGCTTCTGGGGTGTCCTGGCCCCACCTCCCCAGCCCCTCCATGTCTGCTTGGCAGTGAGGGAGTCTGGACAGACACGGTGACACTGGCTCCGCTTGTCTCCACAGCAGTCGACAGTGGGTGTGTCGCCTTCGTGCTCCGGACTGGATTCAACACATCTCAGGTGGGACATCTGGCCTGGCTCTGGGGAAGGCAGGCTCCATGGCCGGTGGCAGACACTTGAGACTGTGACCCTTTTAGACCCCAGAACGTTCACCTGACAGGCCTACTGCGACAGCAGGCACCAGGCCAGAGGCCACGTAGGAGCGAGCCCAGAACCAGGCCCACTTTCCCCGGCCGAGGGTCTGGTAGGGGGTAGGCAGCGGGCCGGCTGTTACCACGTGTTTTGGGTCATGAACAGAGTTGAGTCCATGAACTCATTAAAGCAGCAAAAACACTGACTGGTAGAGGTGATAGCCAGACCTCCTTCCAGAAACTTCTGCCCCCATTTCAGCCATTTCCTTCTCCCACCCCCAGGCCTTGGCCACTTGTCTCCATAGCTCTTGGCTGAGTTGCAGCCACCCATGTGGCCATGTGGTCCCTGGAGCATTTGTGTGGTGGATTGCAGGATTCTCTGGTGGATCCCCAGCTAAGGGTGGATCTGCTCTGAAGCTCTCGGGTGGGCGAGGCCACCACCCCCCACCTCCCACCCCCCAGGAAAGGTCTCTGACTCCGTCCCTCCAGGGCAAGCTGCTGCGCACGATCCTCTTTGGGGTCAAGAGAGTTACTGCCAACAACCTGGAGACCTTCGTCTTCATCCTCTTTCTCCTTGTCTTTGCCATCGCGGCAGCCGCCTACGTGTGGATTGAAGGTAAGTGCCACGTTCCCCACCAGATTGCTGGGTCCCATGCCCACCACCCCAGGCTGGCAGGCCCTGTCTCCACAGGCACCAAGGACCCCAGCCGGAACCGCTACAAGCTGTTCCTGGAATGCACGCTGATCCTCACGTCCGTCGTGCCCCCCGAGCTGCCCATCGAGCTGTCTCTGGCTGTCAACACCTCCCTCATTGCCCTGGCCAAGCTCTGTGAGTGCCTGGGGCAGGCTTAGGGCAGTGAGGGCTGGGGCCAGGCGGGACCCTGACCCTGGCTTCCCCTCCCAGATATGTACTGTACGGAGCCCTTCCGGATCCCCTTTGCTGGCAAAGTGGAGGTGTGCTGCTTCGACAAGACAGGGACCTTGACCAGCGACAGCCTGGTGGTGCGCGGCGTGGCTGGGCTCAGGTGAGCATGGAGGCCTGGGCCAAGAGGTGCCCAGCCAGCAGCGGGAGGCTTTCTGGGAGCTCAAGGGCCTGACAGCTGCCCACCCACACCCCCAAAGTGAGGATCTGTCAGAGGCCCTACTGTAGGGGTCTGATCCAGGGGGCTCCCTGTGCAGTCTCAGTGAGTGACAGCTACATGCGAGTCACCCTGAGCTCCAAGTAGCCACATGACATCTAGGGGCATCCGTGAGAAAAGTAAAGGTGTCACAAGGACCAAGTGACACCCCACTGCTCCTGAAGTGACCGGCACAGATTATGGGGGCCCATACCTCCTGGTCTGGCAGTTCCCAGGGGTCCTTCCACCTTGTAACCAGCTGTTCCCCTTCCTTGCAGAGATGGAAAGGAAGTGACACCTGTGTCCAACATCCCTGTGGAAACTCACCGGGCCCTGGCCTCATGTCACTCCCTGATGCAGCTGGACGACGGCACCTTGGTGGGTGACCCCCTGGAGAAGGCCATGCTGACAGCTGTGGACTGGACGCTGACCAAAGGTGAGGGACCGCAGTCTCCGGCCCATTGCAGACAGCTGTCACCCCCCTGGGCCAGCAGACTGACCCTTCAGAGACAACTGTGGACCCAGTTCAGGCTGGCGGGCGGATGCGGGCACCTCTGACCTGGGGCCTGCCACCCCTTTGGGTGTCCCCTGGGTTGGAACCCACCCCGTCTGAAGCTGCAGGGCAGGGTTCTCCAAGCCCTGGTCTCTGAGCTCTGACTCTCTGGAGCCAGGAGCCCACAGGCCCCGGGGCTGGGGACAGGGGTGGGAGGAAGGGACAGGCGGGGGCCTGGCTGCCTCTTCGGAGCGAAGGCCCTCAGGACTCGCACTTATTTGTTTCCAGATGAGAAAGTATTCCCCCGAAGTATTAAAACTCAGGGGCTGAAAATTCACCAGCGCTTTCATTTTGCCAGTGCCCTAAAGCGAATGTCCGTGCTCGCCTCCTACGAGAAGCTGGGCTCCACGGACCTCTGCTACATCGCGGCTGTGAAGGGGGCCCCTGAAACCCTGCACGCCATGGTGAGCTGAGCCCGGGGTTCGGGGCTGGGGGGCCAATACGAGGTGGTCGGTGACGTCCCCCTGCATTCCCTGCAGTTCTCCCAGTGCCCACCCAACTATCACCACATCCACACGGAGATTTCTCGGGAAGGAGCCCGCGTCCTGGCTCTGGGGTACAAGGAGCTGGGTCACCTCACCCACCAACAGGTAAGGGCACAGGCTCCCCGCCTTCATCCGTCAGCCTCTCCCACCTCCATCACGGCCGCATCACCTCGTGCCCTCTCAGCGTCCCTGTGAGCAGGCATGGTTCCACCTTCCTCCTCCCCGATCTCTGCCTTTGGAGATTCCAGGTGGCACTCAGTCCTCGGGCCCTGCCTTCCGTGGTGCCCTGCCTCCATGGGACCCCATCCCGTCCCAGAGCCTAGGGCTGCCTGCCCCCAGCCTCCAGTCCCCACACCCAGGGGTCCTCACTCACCCTCAGGAAACGTCAGAAGACATCTTGGATTACTGTTCTATCTAGCTCCGCCCCTGCCCAGCCCAGCCACCTGGTTCCTGCATGGTTTGGAGACATCCTCAGTTCTCAGTTGTGCCACCGCATGGCATCCACTCTCCTCCAACCCCCACAGCCAGCACTCCTTTACCTGCTTCCACCTTGATCTTCATCCAGGCCAGCTGCACCCAGTGGCCAAGAGATCCTTCCAGAACAAATGCCTGATCACATAACCAGTCGTGCTCGGCGCCACCCCTGACCCCACCTGCCCTGTTCATTGCCTTCGTCTGTCTCATGACACTCAGCACTCTGAATCTGTGCTTTTGTTTATGGAACACCCCCCCCCAGCAGACAGGCTTCCCGGGGGTGGGCACTCTTGGTTTCTGGGATGAGGCAGAGGGTGAGTGCATGCTGGGTGGTTAACGAAGAAGAGTTATAGCAGCCAAGACAAGGCCTCTGTGACGATGTGCCATGTCCACACCAGGAAACAGAAGTACCATTGGTGGCAGGGACCACCCAGCCGTGGCCAGGCCCCTCAAACCCTTCTCTGACCTCCCCACCTGGCATACTGTTGGAGCCCGGGAAATGGGGGAAGGGCGGGTCACGATTATGAGAGCCCCCCATGTTTGTCCACAGGCCCGGGAGGTCAAGCGGGAGGCCCTGGAGTGCAACCTCAAGTTTGTTGGCTTCATCGTGGTCTCCTGCCCGCTCAAGGCTGATTCCAAGGCTGTCATCCGGGAGATCCAGAATGCCTCCCACCGGGTATGGCTGCAGGACCCCTCCCCACCAGGCCCCTCAGGCAGGTGGGCGGTGGGTCTCAGCTGCTCCTTGCAGACGAGAGGATGTGACAGCGGAGGACACTTCCACCCTCAGTGGGGCAAGTGGTGCTTCCTTGGGCCCACAGCATCCATGGGAGGCCAAGGCCGGGGGCAGCGTGGAAGCAGTACCCAGACAGCTCGTGTCTGTCTGTCTCGGTGTCTTCAGTCTCTCCGCCCTGGTGGTTTGTGGCATCTGGCTTGGGACTCAGGATGCAATGTCGAGTGTGGGAGATAAGTGGGCAGTCTCACAGAGTGTCCCCACCCACCCCACACACAGCCTCCTGGGCTTCCATCAGCCCAAAAAGGTCCATGCCAAAAGCTGACTAGTAGTCTACACTGCAAGGAAAGGTACGGGTATTCTCAGAAAGGCACACATACATGTATCGTTTTTAGAAAACGGCCCCAGGTGGGGGTACATTGTGGTCTTGGAAGCCCAGTCCCTCTTAGGGGGCCATGACCTCCCTCTGTGGCCTTCCTTAGAGGGGACTCAGGCACCAGGTCTCCAGGCTGGAGTTCTGCCCCCTTAAGCCTCTGCCCCTCTCCCTAGGTGGTCATGATCACGGGTGACAACCCGCTCACCGCCTGCCATGTGGCCCAGGAGCTGCACTTCATTGAAAAGGCACACACACTGATCCTGCGGCCTCCCACAGAGAAAGGTGAGGCCCCAAGTGGCCAGGGGCTGCGGGGGACCGCGAATCCAACCCAGTATGGCTCCTGGGTTGCCAGGCCTGAGTAAGCATGCTCAGTGTCATTGAGTACCTGTGATGGTGGCAGCAGGGTGATGTGGGCCTGTGGGTCGCAGCCCTGCTCCTTAGGCCACATGGCCAAGGACCTCTGTGCTCATGAGGGCAATCACTGGCTCTGGGTCAGTGGTGACTTAAAATCTCAAGGCAGTTGATTATAGTCATGCCGTCCCACGTTTCATGTTGCCACGTCTTCCTCAACCCTGACAGGCCGCCTGTGCACAGCGAGTACCTCCTCCCAAGCTCGGGCTGCCGGTGCTGGTGCCCAGCGTTGCCAGCCCTGAGCAGAGGGCCCGGCGCACACTACCACATGGTCCCTCCACCCTGCGCAGGAGGGCTTGCCATCCCCCTGCTGTGTAGGAGGAAGCCATCCAGGGCAGCTGTTGGCACCCAGCTTTATAGATAAGGAAATGGAGAGAGGTGAACCCACCAACTCAGGTCATTTGGTGCCACTGTGGCTAAGCATTTCAACCTGATGGCCTGACTGCAGCTGCTGGCCACTCCTAAGAAACCAAAAACTGGTCACTCAGTTGGCTGCAAATAGTACCCAGAGTCAGGCCATTTGAGGAGTGAATCCAGCCCCAGCACTTTCTGGCTGGTGGGGTCATGTCTATCAGACGCTGAAGGATGGTGCCCAGGGCAGGACCTGGCTAGGGGGCAACATGCACCAGGGTGGTTTCTGGAACCTCCTGGCCTTTCTCCCAGTCGGCAGTGCTGGTCCCAGGGCTCTGTCCAGCTCCAGACGCCGGGCTCTTGGGAGGGCAGGGGTTGTGGGCAGGTGGTCCAGAGAGGCGGCTGTCAGGGCTGTTGATTGGCAAGTGAAGCTGCTTCAACAAAAGGGCAACAACAAAAGCCAGCGGAGGTTTTCTGCCCAGCAGAGACAGTCCAGGGTGAGCCACTCAGTGCCAGGAGGACAAGGGGCCAGCCATCTGGAAAGAGGAAGTCAGTAGCAAGTATCTGGCCAGAGGAAGTGACTCGAGGCTCCGCAGCCCTGAGAGAGTGGGGTTCTGGGAAGGCCACAAGGGTGGAGCTAATTAAGTAACAAGCTTGGGGTACGCCTGGGTTGGAATTTGGCCCCTTCACATGGTCTCAGGCCCTGGGTTCTAGGATCTCCCATCTGTATTGGAGCATTCTGAACAACCTCTGTAGGGCAGTCAGGGGTCCAAGGCACAGGTGGGTGTAGGTGAGGCTTGGGAGAGGTAAGGACAGGTACAGGGTGCTCCAGTCAAGGTGGTGCTCCGGAGAGAAGGACTGGGGCCAGGCATGTGGAGTCCGCGTGAGGGGCCTGCCTTGCGTCCGAGCCCCGTCCCTGACCTTGGGCACTGGCCCTGCAGGTCGGCCCTGCGAGTGGTGCTCCATCGACGGCAGCGTCGTGCTGCCCCTGGCCCAAGGCTCCCCGAAGACGCTGGCCCAGGAGCACGCCCTGTGCCTCACGGGTGATGGCTTGGCCCACCTGCAGGCTGAGGACCCTGAGCAGCTGCTGCGCCTCATCCCCCACGTGCAAGTGTTCGCCCGTGTGGCCCCCAAACAGAAGGTGAGTACAGGGGTGACGGGCAGGCAGGGCCTGAAGGCAGCACGCAGCGCTCACTTGGTCCTTTGCCTGCACAGGAGTTTGTTATCACCAGCCTGAAGGAGCTGGGCTACGTGACCCTGATGTGTGGGGATGGTACCAATGACGTGGGTGCCCTGAAGCACGCCGATGTGGGTGAGCCAGGCGGGCAGGGCTGTTCCTTCCTTCACTGTTCTGCCGACAAGGGCTCAGCGTAAAGGGCACCTCTCCGAGCATGAGGAGGCAGTGGACAGGGCGGGGCTGGTAGGATCAGGGAGCCAAGGGTCTACAGGGGCTGGAAGGAACAGTGTGGCAGGGGCCGCCACCGCCGTGGGGAAGGTTTGGGGAGCCAGGGAAGCTCTGCGGGGCAAGTGCAACTTGGTTTGCTCAGGCCCCCTAGGCACCGTGTGGGCACAGAGGCCAGGAAGAGTGGGACAAGTGGGAACAGACAAGTATTTGCCAGCGGTTGCAGCCTGGCATCTATTGACAGTACATTTACTTGCCAACTAGAACATTTACCAAGTATTATTTACTTCTTAGAGCTATGATTCTTGGCAGTCAATTTCTTTGGAATTCAGTTAGTCTTGACCCATTTAGTGTTGGGAGTTTGGGGGCTTTTGTTTTTTTTATTTTTAAGCAGTTTATAGCAAGTAAGATAAACGCTCTCTGAGGTACACTTTGGCGGGAGGTTTGCCTCCAAAGCCCGTGGCTCCATCCTGGCATTGAGCAGACACCCAGCTCTGGCCTGGGGCCAGCGGGCTCACCTGGACCCTTACACACATCTCCGCAACCCCCAGGTGTGGCACTCCTGGCCAATGCCCCAGAGCGGGTTGTCGAGCGGAGGCGGCGGCCCCGCGACAGCCCCGTCCTGAGCAACAGCAGCGTCAGGGCCACCTCCAGGGCAGCCAAGCAGAGGTTGGGTCTCCCACCCCCGGAGGAGCAGCCCACCTCTCAGAGGGTGAGTCTCGGGAGGGGTCGCCGGCTCCCCCTTGTGGCCAGGCCTCACCCACTGCCACCTGCCCCACAGGACCGCCTGAGCCAGGTGCTGCGGGACCTGGAGGATGAGAGCACACCCATTGTGAAGCTGGGGGACGCCAGCATCGCGGCGCCCTTCACCTCCAAACTCTCGTCCATTCAGTGCAGTGAGTCCCACCACTTGCCTTGTCCCCCTGCTGACCCTGCATGGCACCCATGCCCACACCTGCCGCCCTCCCCCCCCACAGTCTGCCACGTGATCAAGCAGGGCCGATGCACACTCGTGACCACACTGCAGATGTTCAAGATCCTGGCACTCAATGCCCTCATCCTGGCCTACAGTCAGAGTGTCCTCTACCTGGAGGGCGTCAAGTTCAGCGACTTCCAGGCCACACTACAGGGGCTGCTGCTGGCCGGCTGCTTCCTCTTCATCTCCCGCTCCAAGGTGGGCTGGGATCCCAGGCAAAACGATGGCTCCTGCCCCATGCGAGGGCGCCTCTGCCTCTGGGCCACAGCACCTACCCTGAGGCTTCGTGGACTCATGGCAAGGGACACTTGGGCCTGATAGGACAGATTGTTAGAGGTGCCACCAGATGGCACCTTTTTCCACCTCACAGCAGCCCTCAGGGTGGCAGTTGTCCCCACGTTACAGATGGGGGTGCAGAGGGGCGCCCACTAAGGTTCTTCAGAGTAGCACAGCTGGGGCCCCAGTACTGTCCATGGGCAAGCAGGGCTCCGGAGGCTGGTACCAACCCGTGGTCCCAGGATGTACTGGACGTGCAGGAGACATGGTGGGTGGGTGGCCCAGGGCATTCTGGGCTTTGACACTTGCCCATCCCCTCACCACACCCCTGCCCACCACTGCAGCCCCTCAAGACCCTGTCCCGAGAGCGGCCCCTGCCCAACATCTTCAACCTATACACCATCCTCACGGTCCTGCTCCAGTTCTGTGTGCACTTCCTAAGTCTTGTCTACCTATACAGTGAGGCCCAGGCCCGGAGCCCTGAAAAGTAAGTGCCACCCTAGCAGCGGGTGCACGGGGCACCCAGAGGAGACAGCATCCCTTGTGATGGGAGGTGGGAGGAGGGTGCAGGTTCAGGTGTTGGCCTGGGGCAACCAGGGTCAGGCAGAGCCCTGGCTGAGGGCAGGGGCAGTGGGAGCAACAGCAAGGCCCTGACACCCATGCATCCTGCAGGCAGGAACAGTTTGTGGACCTGTACAAGGAGTTTGAGCCAAGCCTGGTCAACAGCACTGTATACATCATGGCCATGGCCATGCAGATGGCCACCTTTGCTATCAACTACAAGGTGAGGTCCAGCCCTAGCCCAGGTATGCCCTGCCCACCCAGCCGGCCCCCACAGCACACAGCTATTCTCCTCTGTTCCCAAAGGGCCCACCCTTCATGGAGAGCCTGTCTGAAAACAAGCCTTTGGTGTGGAGCCTGGCCGTGTCACTCCTAGCCATTGTGGGCCTGCTTCTCGGTTCCTCGCCTGACTTCAACAGCCAGTTTGGCCTTGTGGATATCCCTGTGGAGGTGAGTGTCCCTGTGGAAGGGGCCCCAGGGCTTGACCTGGACCCCTCTGCAGACACCCAGCTCATCATTGCTCCCTGCCCTGCAGTTCAAGCTGGTCATCGCCCAGGTCCTGATCCTTGACTTCTGCCTGGCACTCCTGGCCGACCGTGTCCTGCAGTTCTTCCTGGGGACCCCGAAGCTGAAAGTGCCTTCCTGAGACGGCAGTGCCAGCACCCACTGCCCACCCTGCTACCACCAGGGGCCCCATGTGGGCCCCAGAAGGGAACACTGCCCCTGTGGCAAGGCCGGCCCATCCTTGCCCACTGAGACTGAGCTGGGACCCCACACACACCCCAGTCTGCTGGCCTGGCTGGCAGAACCAGCCCCCAGCCAGCACCTTTGGTAAATAAAGCAGCATCCACAATTTTAAGAAGCCCTGTCTCCACATCTGTCTGTACCACACAAGGTGTCACTAGGAGGCTGGGTGTTCACCAAGGAAGATCCTGGCACCCTCCCCTCCAGAGGGCTGTGTGAGGTTGTTAATGACACCCTCTGCCACGGTCAGTGCTTGGATGGGCTGAGCTTCCAGCACAGAGAACTCTGCATAGTTCATGGTTTATGGAACTCCCATATTTCTGTGGTCTCTCAGCTTCATATCTTGACCCCTCGGGCACTGAGGATCTATGGCATTTTTCCCTTTTCAGTAATATGCAGTGACAGCATGCCTCCACCACCACCGCAGCCCTGCCCAGGCTCTGCCCTGATCCTTTTTTTTTTTTTTAGCCAGCTGAGCCACCTGGCCAGGGCAACACTCCTTCCTTTCAAAGAGCATGCACTCGCTGCAACTCAGGGACATCAGAGTAGCCACATGAGAGGTGAGAGTCACAGCCAGCTGGTGACATTCCTTGTCAACAGCAAAAAATTCGAGGAAGCAAAGTTACAAATGTGAACTATTTACAGCCGGGAATTCTATGGAATGAAAAATGTGGGTGTGTTTTTACAACTTTGACAAGCTGCATGTGACAACCACAGGCCAGGGGACCTAGGCCCAGACTTCTGGGGACCCTCTCCCCCCCAACCAGTGCTAATTAGGGGATTCTCAGTCTTTCTGGCCCTGCCCCATTGGTCATCCTCAGCAGCCCACCCTTCCCCAGTCAACAGAGTGTTGCCTGCAGTCCTTGGGAAGGGGCCAGGACGGCTGTGCAGGCCTGCGAGCATCACGTGAGCAGGACTGGCCGAGGTCTCCAGAGCAGTGGCCCCAGACCCCAGCCTGCAGAGGGGTGCTGTGGTCATGTGCAATGCAGAAGGGTGCCAGTCCCTAAGACGATTTGAGGTGACTCAGCGGGGAGCACTCTGGGGTTGGGTTTGCCAGGGTTACTTCTCTGGCTGCTCAAGGCAGGGTCTCTGAGCTGCCCTGACCCGTGCCTGAGAAGCACCAGGGACACTTCTAACACTGTAATAGGGCCTCAAAGGCCTGATCTAGCTTTGGAAGGCCACTAGGAGTCCCCCAGGCATTAGGGGACTTCGGATTCCGCTGTAAGTGTGCAGGACTGCAGGCCTATACAAGGGGCTCCATGTCCGGCTAGGCTGCGGTGGGTTCAGGGGTCCGAAAGAGGCAGTCCCTGGGTGTTGGGAAGGGCTGGAAACAGGCGGACTCTGGGGTCACTCCTGGGGGAGTGTGCTGGGGCTTTGGGGCCAGGCAAAGAGCTGGGGAGGAGAACCCTGGCCAGGATAGGGTCCTGGAGTGTCCATGTCTGGGGCGTTTCGGGTTGGGGTGATCGCTCGGGAGACACTGGCCCTATAGTATCTCTCTGCTCACAGCTCACTAGGGCGCAGTCCTTGCTTCTGGACCTTGGAGGCGTGGACTGCGGCAAGGGCGTGTTTAGGGCGATAAACTCGGGGGCGTGGTCAGCCACGGGGCGGGGCGACGCAGAAAAGGAGTGGCTGCTCTAGCAGGAAATCTGAGCTAGGCCCCGCTGGCCGGCGCGCGGTTCCATCCCAGTCTCAGTCCCCACCGAGCGATCCCTGGGCCATGGACGCAGCAGAGCCGGGTAGGCGTAGGCGGTCCGGGATACGGGATCGGAGAGGGGCATCCCCGGCCATACCAGGCTTCCTAAACTGAGGAGCCATGGTTGTCCCTCTCCGTATGTAGAGCAGGGAGAGGAGTTCCTGAATGGGAGGATGCTGGGATCCTCCACTGTAGGGACCCCCAAGCTTTGGGGGGGCCCGGAACACCAGTCCCTGACCCCCTCCCCCTTTGGAGTCTTCACCCCGGATGACTGGGCGAAGGGGCCCAGGAAGGGGAAGTGGCTGCTTCTGCTTCTGATATTTGTGATGGGGGCAGGGTGTCCCCACTGCTGATGGAGTGAGGAGAGGGCGGCAACGCAGCAGAACCCCCACCCGGAGGCTCCACAGCCCAGGGAGGGGCAGTGCGGATCCGGGCCCCCTAGAAGGAGGGCTGTTGCAGAAATGCAGCAAGGTTTCACTTGTGTTCAGGCTGTCTTTTGTGTCTCTGCTGTGCATGTTGAGTGTCAGTCTCTACGGCCCTCGTGGTCCAGGTCCACCGGTGTTCCTGGCACAGCTCTGTGTCTGTCTGTCCCACATGTATTTTCATCTGTCTGGCCTGAGGTCCATGTGGTTCCTTTGTCAAGTCGGCTGTCCCCCCTGGGGACAGTGTGACTGCATCTGGGGCATCTGTGTTTGTCTCTTTGCTTCTGAGCCCGTGCATTGGTGGGTGTCTCTGCGCTTTGTGTTGGGTTGTACCTGAGTCCTTCTTCCCGTCCTGAGTCAGCCCCACCCACCCAAGCCCAGGCTCCCTCCATCCCAGCTCAGACACGCACTCCATCACGCACTCCCCACGGAACCACAGCCTTTTTTCTCTCCTCTTCCTCTCTGTCTCCCCACCCTCCAAACAACCAGCCAAGATCCTGTGGAGGGAGGCTTTGGTGTGCCCATGTGTGACACTCCCCCACCCCCAGGGTTACCCCCAGTTCCTGAGAGCAGGAAGAGATACAGTGACATCTTCCGGAGCCTGGACAACCTTGAGATCTCACTGGGGAACGTGTGAGTCTGAGACTGGGCCACCCCCAAATCCTGCCAGGATCTGCAAAACACCTGAATATCCCAAAATTCAACCCCCTAAATCTACTGGAAATCTCCATAGTGGTCCTAGAACCCCCACATATCCTTCTTGTGACCCCTGAAAACATTGGAGATCCCTACAATCCCACTCTCTGAACCCCAAAGTTACCTGTAACCCATCAAATTCTGTCTTGAGTCCCATAAAAAAAGTTCACCTGGTTCTCCCCCAAAACCCTATCCCTTAGATGTCCCAGATACAAGTTGTCACTGAGGTGATATCCAAGACCATCTGCCACACCACCCTGGGACCCTCAGCACCCCTAGGTGGGACAAGCTGGGTGGAGGGTGGTATCCTGACATCCTTACCTCCTAGGACCCTCGAGACGCTGGCTGGAGACCCAGCCCTTTCAGGAGACCCAGAGCCTGACAAGACTCCCACAGCCACCGGGGTGAGAGGCAGAGCCAAGGGGGCAGGGAGGAGGGGGCCTCCAGAAGGCGGGACTTTAAGGAGGTGACCCCTGCCCTGCTGGCTCCTGACCCTGTCTCCCTCCCCCTCAGACCAGTGAAACCGGCCATTGGAGTGGCGCCTCCCCGGAGGGACCTGCACCCCTTACAGGTAAGGGGCTTTGAGGCCAGGGTGTGGGGGCAGAATAAAGCCCTTCCCTTAACAAGCCATCACTGACTGCCTGCCCTGTGCTCCCGGGACCCCACTGTGCACACAGCCGAGCTGAGCCCCTACCTTCAGGGAGCCTCCAGTCTGGGTGGAGGATCAGTGCAAAATTGCGAGTCATTGTAAAAGGGTATTTGGGGGAGGCTTAGTGTGTAGAATAAGGTCACTAGTCTGGTATGTGGGCTCAAGTGAGGCCAGGGTTTCATGGGAGTTTAGGATTCAGAGGTCAAAGGTCCACCCATCTGCCCCAGGGCAGGAACTGGATTTGCGGCTCATTCGGAACAAGGGTGGTGTAGATGCAGCCCTGGAGTATGCCAAGACTTGGAGCCGCTATGCCAAGGAGCTGCTGTCCTGGACCGAGAAGAGAGCCAGCCTCGGTGAGGGTCCCTTCCGCCAGGCCCCTGACTCCAGGCAGTGTCCACACCCCACCTAACTCAGGCCGCTGCTGTCTCCCCCAGAGCTGGAATTTGCCAAAAGTATTATGAAGATTGCGGAGGCTGGCAAGGTGTCGATCCACCAGCAGGTAACCATGACCAGACCACCTCCAGGGCCCAAGCCCTCAAGAACCCCAGCCCGATCCCCCTCCCCCTAGATCCTCAACATCCTCCGACACCCCCACCCCAGAACCACATGCCACTGCAGTACATCTACACCCTGTTTCTGGAGCACGACCTCAGCCTGGGAGCCCTGGCCGTGGAGACCGTGGCCCAGCAGAAAAGAGACTACTACCAGGTAAGGAAGCTGTGCTGTCCACAGCCGCCCGGCAGGTAAGCACCTTTACCATCAGTGCCATTGCGCGGGTGAGGAAGTGGAGGCCCGTGGATGCTGAGGAACTTGCCCAAGGTTACACAGCAGAGATTCGAACCAGGCTTCCTGTGCAATTGCAAAACTGCACTTTCATTTGTTGATGGGGTGCAGGGCAAGGTACTGAGTGTTCCCAGGAAGACAGTCTTGGCATCTCTGGGTTGAGGCAGAAAGGCTGAAGTGACCACTAAGTCTCTTTGTTGGAACAGCGGGTTTGGGGAGAGCGGGTCTGGGTGAGAAGACTCCCCACCCACAGAGAGTACAGACCCAGAAAAGCATCCAGAGGATGAAAGGTACGTGGCCCTTAGAGGACATTTCCATCCCCCATCATTGCCAGCCCCTGGCCGCCAAACGGACTGAGATTGAGAAGTGGAGGAAGGAGTTCAAGGAGCAGTGGATGAAAGAACAGAAGCGGATGGTGAGGCCCACGGTGAGGGAGGGCAAGCCAGGGGAGGAGAGGAAGGGGCGCTGACTGCTCCGGTCCTACCCCCAGAACGAGGCTGTGCAGGCACTGCGGAGGGCCCAGCTCCAGTACACGCAGCGGAGCGAGGACCTGCGGGTGCGCACCCAGGCATCCCCGGAGGACACACCCCCTCAGGCTTCGCCGGGACCCACAAAGCAGCAAGAGCGGCGGCGCCGTTCGCGAGAGGAGGCCCAGGCCAAGGTGGAGACCTGTCCCTTGCCCCTCCAGCTCTCCGGCGCCCCCCTCCCTATGCTGTCTCCCACACGTGCCTGGCCGTGGTTTCTCCAGGCACAGGAGGCAGAGGCTCTGTACCAGGCCTGCATCCGCGAGGCCAACTCGAGGCAGCAGGACTTAGAGGCCACCAAGCAGCGGATCGTGTCGCACATACGGAAGCTGGTGCTGCAGGGGGACGAAGTGATGAGGCGGGTGAGACCCTTCCCTCCAGCTAAGCGCCCCGCCCACCTGCTCTCCCTAAACTGCTTCCAGGACATAGGACTCCTCCGCCTCCACGGACAGCCAGTTCCCCGCCCCCCACCCCAGCGCCTGACTGCACCTCTGCCTAGGCCCCACTCCTCTGGGTCCTACCCCCCGGGTGACTCTGCCAGCTCTGACCAGCCACCCCAACAGCTGACTGCCCTCAGCCCTGAGCCGCCTCCTGCTGCCGGACTCCACCCCCCAACCCTGATTGTGCTGGCGGTTCTGAGGGTCAGCACCCCGACTCCCCACCACCACCTCATTCTTGGTCTCTGTGAGCAGGTGACCCTGAGACTGTTCGGGCTGCGGGGGGCCCAAGCAGAGCATGGTCCCCGCGCCTTTGCCGCCCTGGCCGAGTGCTGTGCACCCTTCGAGCCAGGCCAACGCTACCAGGAGTTTGTGCAGACACTGCAGCCGGAGGTCCCACCGCCCCCACCACCTGCCTTTTCTTTCAAGGAGTTTACACCTACCCTGCACAGGTGGGCCCCTGGGAGCAGAGTCAGGAAGAAGTCCCCCCCAGAGGCAGTGCCAGCTGTTGGCACCATGGGGCTGAGAACTCCGGGCCCGAGACTCAGAGCCCCAATACTTGGAGTTAGTACCCAAGGCTCTCACTTGGGAGCGGGGTGCCCTGTCCTGGGAGGGTCAGGACTTGAAGTCCCTGCTCTGGCCACAGTGCTCCTGCACACCAAGGCGTGCAGACCCAAGGGCCTGGAGTTGGATCCACGGGGCTCATCCAAGGGATGTGGGGCTGGGGGCTGGGTGCTGTCACCCCTGCCAGTGTTCTGGTTCTCAGAGCCCACAAACCTGTGCTCTCAGCTCCCCTCTGGACACAAGAAAAAAGCTCTCTGGCCCCTCGCCTCCACGGCTGGACGAGAGCACGGCTGAGCTAGGCCCGTGGGAGGACGCAGGCCCCGGATGGCAGGGTGAGTGCAGTGAGGGGCGGGCGGGAATGGTGCTGGGCAACGGCCGTCCTAACAATTGACTTGTCCCCTCCTAGGGACTCCAGGCCCCACTCCAGGCAGCGATGTGGACAGTGTGGGCGGTGGCAGCGAGTCTCGATCCCTGGACTCTCCCACTTCTAGCCCAGGTGTTGCCAGGACCTGGCCCTGACCCACTCCTAACCTCTAACCATCCTCCAGTCCTGGCCAGGCTTCGACCTTTGATCTCTAACCACATTCCTGTCCTATTTCTTCAGCCTCTGACCTGTCTGACCCCCTCCTGACCTCCAACCCTTTCCCCAAGGTCATCTGTGGGTGGTTCTGAAAGGCCTGAAAACCAGGAAGGTCTTCTTCGCCTTGGAACCTCCCATGGCCCCTATGACCCTGAACTCTGACCCCTCTGACTCCAGGCCCTGGTAGGAAGCGGTTGGTGAAAGTCTCATCCACAGGCACTGAATCCTCAGATGACTTTGAGGAGCGGGACCCTGGTGAGGCTGGAAGTGGGCAGGGCAGGGCTGGAGGCAGGGGATGGGCCAGGCCTCCTTGACCTCATTTTGCCACAGACCTGGGAGATGGGCTCGAGAACGGGTCAGGCAGCCCCTTCCGGAAGTGGACTCTGTCCAGCGCAGCCCAGACCCACCGGCTGCGGCGGCTGAGGGGCCCAGCCAAGTGCCGAGAGTGCGAGGCCTTCATGGTCACCGGGACCGAATGTGAGGAGGTGTGGCCCGAGCCAATGACCCAATGCCCTCTGCCAACCCCCAGTGACCTCCCTGACCCCAGACACCTCCATGACCTGACATTCCTGTGACCTTCCCATCCCAGGGACCAGCCCTGATCTGATGATTTCCCATAAGCTTCCCATTCCCTAAAGATCCTTACAGCCTCCACTTCTCCCATTGACCTCCCTGACCCTGTGACTTTCCCCCTAGTGCTTTCTGACCTGCCACAAGCGCTGCCTTGAGACTCTGCTGATCCTCTGTGGGCACAGGCGGCTCCCAGCCCGGACACCCCTCTTTGGGGTCGACTTCGTACAGCTGCCCAGGGACTTTCCAGAAGAGGTGCCGTTTGTAATCACCAGGTGCACGGCCGAGATAGAACAGCGTGCCCTGGGTGTTCAGGTGCCACCTTGACCCTTGACCCTTGACATTTGACCATCCCCAGCACTTGCCTGGCCCTCTCCATGGCTGGATTACTACCCAGGTGTTTACTTCCCCATCCTACCTTGCAGGGCATTTATCGGGTCAGTGGGTCCCGGGTCCGGGTGGAACGGCTGTGCCAGGCCTTTGAGAATGGGCGAGCACTGGTGGACCTGTCAGGGAACTCACCTCATGATGTCTCAAGCGTCCTCAAGAGGTTCCTCCAGGAGGTGGGTGCTCAGGGGGCAGGGGCGGGGCAGGGGCAGGGCAGGCTAAGGACCTTCTGCAGCCTACCCTCACCCACGTTCCCTCTGCCATTCCACCCCCAGCTCACTGACCCCGTGGTCCCTTTCCACTTCTACGATGCCTTCATCTCCCTGGCTAAGACCCTGCATGCAAACCCTGAGCATGACCCCGGAACCCCCACCCCCAGCCCCGAGGCCCTTCGCTTGCTGAAGACCCTCCTGGTGCAGCTGCCCGACTCTAACTACAGCACCCTGCGGCACCTCGTGGCTCATCTGTTCAGGTGTGCACTGTCCCTGACCTCGAAACGGGCTTCTGACCTGAGGCAGCCCTTCCCTGGACACGTAACTACTGACCCCTGGCACTGACCTTTCACCCTTGCATGTGTTTTCTGAGTTCTGAACCTTAATTTATGTGACTCCCAACTTTGAGTGCCTGCTCCTGACCCCCACTGCTGGGCATGTAGCTGCTGGTCTCAAACAATGGCGGGGGCCACTGACCTGTGACTCGGGCAGGTTGACACTAGTGTGGCCTTCAGGTCCTGCCTGATGAGTGATGACTGTGCACTCTGTGCCCTTCTCCTCACCCCATCCCCAGGGTGGCTGCACAGTTTGAGGAAAATAAGATGTCTGCCAACAACTTGGGCATTGTGTTCGGACCAACGCTGCTGCGGCCACCGGACGGCCCTGGGACAGCCGGCACTGGTCCTGTTACCTGCCTCCTGGACTCTGGCCACCAGGCCCAGCTGGTCGAGTTCCTAATCGTGAACTATGAGCAGATCTTTGGGATGGACGAACTCCCCCTGGCCACTGAGCCCCCACCTCAAGACCCCAGCCCGGTCCCTGGGCCCCTCACAACCAGCTCCCAGCCACCAGCCCCATACCTTGCCCCAGACCCCCAGCCCCCAACCCTACCCTCAGACCTGGGCCCAGACTCTGAGCCCCATGGTGCCCTGGAGAAGCATCCTGAGGCCACGCCCCCTGAGGTAGGAACCTGCTGGGCCTAGGGACAGGGGGAGGGTCTTCCTTCCATTTAATTTTCTCACTCACTCTCCTTCCTTCCTTCCTTTCCATTTAAAATTTTCTTTCATTCCTTTTTTTTTTAAATAAGTTTATTTCGAGAGAGAGGGGATGAGAGGGAGAAAAAGAGGGAGAGAAACATCAATATGCGAGAGAGACATCTATCAGATGCCTCTCTCACTCTGCCAACTGGGGACCTGGCCTGCAACCCAGGCATGTGCCCTGACCAGGAATCAAACTGAGGACCTTTGGATTCACAGGCCAGTGCTCAATCTACTGAGCCACACCAGGACATCATTCCTTTCTTATGTACCCTGTGCTCATTCTAGGAGGAAAAGTGAGGAATGGAGTGGGTGGGGGGTTATAATGAAGTAACAACAGGATATGGCCCCTCAGAGGTACTAACACGGGTGATCATTCATTCCTTCAGCAGAATATTTATTGAACACCTACTATATACCAAGCATTGTTCTAGGCATTACATATACATCAGTGAGAAGAATATTCAAAGACCTCATTCTCTTGGTGCCTACATTCTCATGGGAAAGAAACCATTAATAAACAAGAAATATGATACAGAGTTCTATAGGATGTTACACAGTGACAAGTATTGTGGAGAAAAGAAAAGGTAGTATAAGGTAAGGGATGTAGGGGACACCAAGGTGAGAGGTGATAGACAGTTTATAGCAGTAAGTAGGATGGTGTGGACAGGTCTCACGGAGAAGGTGGATTTGAGCAAAGACTGGGAGGATGTCAAAGAGAAATAAGCCAGGTGGAAACCAGGAAAAGTGTGTTCCAGGCAAAGGGAATAGCCGATGCAAAGGCCCCGAGGCGGGAGCATGCCTGGTCAGTATTCAAGGCACAGCTTCATGTTGTAATGAATGAGGGGAAGGTGGTCAGGAGTAGGGCCGAAGAGCAGTCTGTGGGCCACCACCTACTATTCATGGGCACTTTATAGGCTTCCTGTCATTCTCCCCACAGCCCTGAGTCGTAGACGCTGTTAGTGAAAACCATTTACAGGTGAGACTCCTAAGGTTTCCCTGACCCTCATTCTCTGCTACACCTGCCATTCCTGAGAGCACAGACCTCCTCCATGGCGGCCCCGGGCTGGGAAGGGGGCTGCCGGAGTGCGGCAAGACCCTGCATGCTGGAATGGTTCAGAAAGCGCTCGGGACAGTGTCTGACACATAGAACTCTCGCTGCTATTAGCATTTAGTTTAAGACAGAACCGTGAAAATATACAGCTAAAAAGCAGGCATAATATGGCAAAGAATAGAGCAGAAAGGAGATCTATCTCATCCTCATGTGGGGATGGTTAAGTCACAGCCTGGCCTGGCCCTGCGCTGAGCCAAGGCATTGCTGCCCTCACAGAGCCCGCCGCGGAGACCAACAACATTGCCCCGCACGGCAGGACAAGCCGTACACCATTAAGGGCGTATTCTCTCCCCAGACACCAAAACTACAAAGGAACTTGCAGGTCCGGGGAAAAACCCTCAGTTCTCCAAGAGACTCAAAGAACTGTGATTTCACTGTTGGGGTCTTGGTCTTGGGTTTCTCCCTACAGATTCCAACTCTACAGAGTGACCAGAAAGAAGAAGTGGCCGGAGATAGGAAAGATGAGAGAGGGGAAGGTGAGTGTGTTGGGGAGTAACCCAGGAGTTCTGTGGGTACCCCTGCCCAGGGTAGTTTGGCTGAGAGATGAGTCCCCAGGGGGCAGGGACATCTAGAGGACTTGGGATGCTCAGCAATGACCACCCCCTTCCACAGTGTCCAGCCAAGGTCCCGAGGACTCACTCCTGGGGACACAGTCCCGTAGCTACTTCAGCCGTCAGCCAGTGAAGTATCCCCGGGGGGGCGTGCGACCTGTCACCCACCAGCTGTCCAGCTTGGCCCTGGTGGCTTCCAAATTGTGCGAAGAGACCCCTGTCACACCAGGGCCCCAGGGGAGCTTGCGGAGGAAGGGGCTGGGCCCTGCTGCCGCCACCCCCGAGGACAACCCCCTACGCCGCACCACGCTGCCCAAGCACTTTGAGATTACCCAGGAGACAGCCAGGCTACTCTCCAAGCTACACACAGAGGCTGTGCCCAAGGCCACCTGCTGCCCGGCCCCCCAGCCCGAGGAGGAGGAAGTCGAGGACCATCTCTGACCGCCCCAGCACTCTGACCCAGTGGCTCAGGACTGAGGAGATGGACCCACTTCACCCCAGGAGTTCGATGTTGGGGGTTCTGGAGCGTTCCTGTAAGGAAAAACTACATGGCCTGGGGGAAGACTGAAACCCTTTTTGGCGCAATGTACAGGCTCCCCCCACTAGACACAGGTCACTGTCAAGCATCAGGACCACTCAGGTTCAGAGGTCACTCAAGGCCAATACTCAGGTTCAATATAGGTCATAGGTCCTTGGGGTCCACCCTGGGATCCCCTGGGATCCTCTGACCCCTGGGACAGGGGTGCCTTTTGCTACTTTGGTTGTAGCCACTGCCCCACCTCCGCCTGCCTCCTTAGCTGACCCAAAGTGACCAGCTCTTGGAGTGGGGGAGTGACAGCCCAGTTGGGACATCAGGAGGTGCCTGGGGTCTCATAGCCCCTGAATAAACTGTGTGTCTTTATGCCCTTGAGCGTCTTTCTTCGCCAGGTGAGGGCAGCATCCTCTGGCCCCATTTTACCTCGCAAGGAAGCCGAGGCCCCCTCTCTTTGAGCACGTACAGGCAGTCGAGCTGGACCTGGGCACCGAACTGAGTCATGCCGGCCCGGCCCTCTTCGAGCTCTGCGTCTAGGATCCTGTCCTGCATAATCAAATAGAACAAAGTGCAGATAACCGAGACAATGGAGCTGTGTTCTCTGGGCCGGGCCGTGGGAGCGCAGGGCCGACACAGGCCTGGACCGGGCAGGGGGCAGTGCCGCCGGGGGGCTGGGGGCGAGGGGGCGTGATTGCAAGAACGGTCAGTCGGGGCGGAGGAGGTCCGCGGGGTAAGAGAGGCGGTGGCACGCGGTAGCTGCTGGCTAGGGAAGCCGCGGCGGGGCGGGGGTCCGGGCGGTGGGAGCCTAGTCGGATCAGGGCGTGGCTTGGAGCTCGGCGGCGGATTGGACGCGTGGGAGCGGGGCTGGGTGGGAGCGGGGGTGCGAACCCTGGGACCACCCGGCGCTGAGCCCGGGCAGCGTGAGGTCACGGCGGGAATTCTCCCGCCCCGAGTGACTCAGCTGCCCCCAAGGCCCAAAACCGAGGGCGCGTAGGTGTGCAGGGACGGGGTGGTGGTCTCGCCGGAAGTGGGGAGGAAATGGGGGGCTGAGGTTCCGGGCGATTCCGGCTTCTCCCGGCCGCAGAGGCCGGGCTCCCCCAGGTGGCGGGGGCGGGGCGCCGGGGCTGGGCTGGGACAGGGCGGCGGGGGCGGGACTCGCCTTCCGCGCTGTCTGCGGGCGGCGCTAAGCGCCCCCAGACTCGCCACTTCCTACGCGGTCGCTGGGCCAGGGGCCTCAGACCTGGCCCCACCCCTCGCGAGGCCGTCTAGTCTACGGCTTGACGGATGGCCTAGGTGAGACTCCTATGGAGGGGCGGGTGGACGCGAGCCCCTGGGAGGGTGCGACAAGTGGCCGCGGGGGCCGGGTGCTGCCCACTTCTTCCCTACCCACATCCTCCCTCAGCCTGGGGCTCCGGAGAGCTCCACCAGCTGTCCCCTTTGTCGCGGACGCCAGCAGGGTCCTCCATTCCACCCAGAATAGTCCGATACACCCCGCCTGCTTCGGGAGCGCCCTTGCCCGAAGCCAGCCTCCCAACTTCTGAGGCTGGCTCGCTGCCTTCCCAGGTCTCCCCAGTCAGCTCCACGCCCGAGCACCGACAGCCGGCAGGGTCCCAGCCCTGCTCCCGCCCTGCGCACACGTGACTTCTGAGCTCTGCTGTCTGCAATGACCCGTCACCAAACTGACCTTCCCTCCCCTACTTTCACAGCTCACACCGCTTTGTCCTACCCTAGCCCCCACCACCGACAATACAGGCTGGACCCAAATTGGCAGCACGTGGGCAATGGGTTTTGTTTTGTTTCTTTAAGTTACAAAAGGCAACCAACTGGAAAAGAAAAAACAAACCCAGCTAGACTTTGATTTGGAGATATCTTTGTAACAGTCTTATTAGTAAATAAGCAGCACCTGTCCCCTCCACCCCAACCCATAGAGCTTGCTTTTCTAGGGCACCCTGGTCCCCCAAAACACCACTCTGCCCTGAGGCATTTGAGTTTGCGAGCTTTGGCCTATCCTCTGGGTGCTGTTCCTTTCTATGTCCTTTGGACAATCCCCGCCTGCACTGACGTTTCCCTCTGTGTCCCCAAGTAGGTCGCCATGGGCCAGTGCTACTACAATGAGACCGTCGGCTTCTTCTACAACCACAGCGGCAAGGAGCTGAGCCCCCACTGGCGGCCGAAGGACGTTGTGGTGGTGGCGCTGGGGCTGACCGTCAGTGTGCTGGTGCTGCTGACCAACCTGCTGATCATCGCGGCCATCGCCTCCAACCGCCGCTTCCACCAGCCCATTTACTACCTGCTCGGCAACCTGGCTGCGGCCGACCTCTTTGCTGGTGTGGCCTACCTCTTCCTCATGTTCCACACGGGCCCGCGCACAGCCCAGCTCTCTCTCCTGGGCTGGTTTGTGCGGCAGGGTCTGCTGGACACAAGCCTAACTGCGTCGGTGGCCACACTGCTGGCCATTGCCGTGGAGCGGCACCAAAGCGTGATGGCTGTGCAGCTGCACAGCCGCATGCCCCGTGGCCGTGTGGTCATGCTCATTGTGGGGGTGTGGGTGGCCGCCCTGGGCCTGGGGCTGCTGCCCGCCCACTCCTGGCACTGCCTCTGTGCCCTGGACAGCTGCTCACGCATGGCCCCCCTGCTCAGCCGCTCCTACCTGGCCGTCTGGGCTCTGTCTAGCCTGCTCGTCTTCCTACTCATGGTGGCTGTCTACACCCGCATTTTCTTCTACGTTCGTGGGCGGGTACAGCGCATGGCAGGACATGTCAGCTGCCACCCCCGCTACCGCGAGACCACGCTCAGCCTGGTCAAGACTGTTGTCATCATCCTGGGTGAGTGGGACCCTGACTCCCCCCAGCTCCTCCAAGATCTGGTGGAAGAGCGTGATGGGAGGAGTTGATTTGGGTGGGGAAGGTCCTCCAAAGCGGTGACATCTGAGCAGAGACCTGAGTGCTGGGGAAGGGAAAAAGTTCCAGGCAGAGGGAACAGAGCCCCAGACAGGACCAAGCAGGCCAGCACCCTCGAAGAGGAGAAGAGGTCAGCCCAGCCTCAGAGGGCACAGACAGGAGTCAGATTTTGTTCTGAATTCCATGGGAAGCCCTTAAGAGTTTTTGGCAGGGAGTAATGTGGTCACTCTGGCTGTTGAAATGTAGGATGGCCTGGGTGGGGCAGGTGGCAGGAGACCTTCCCATTGGGATATACCCCCTACACGTGTAAGAACAAGGAGCGACTCTTCCCAATGATCGCCTACCCCCCACCCCAGGTGACTGGCCTGTCCCACAGTGACCTGCTTTCCCTCACAGAACAGATATTCCACGTAGAAACGTCCAGGGTACTGCCCACAGTGTACCAGTTAGGAAAGGAGTCCCTTCTGGCAGACATGTTAGAGAAAGAGTCCCTTCTTATCACTCCTGCCCCATCACTCTGCCAAGGCAGCAAGACAAGCCTCTCTGGCACTGTAAAGTACAGCTGTTGTTCGAGCTCTGGACACCCCTGCAGCCCTGAGTTCAGAGCTGTGGGTGCCAGGCCACCTGACAGCTGGCCTTGCTCACTTTGGGTTTCATCCCACAGGGGCGTTCGTGGTCTGCTGGACGCCAGGCCAGGTGGTGCTGCTCCTGGACGGTCTGGACTGCAAGTCTTGCAACGTCCTGGCTGTGGAGAAGTATTTCCTACTCTTGGCCGAGGCCAACTCACTGGTCAACGCCGTGGTGTACTCCTACCGCGATGCAGAGATGCGCCGCACCTTCCGCCGCCTCCTCTGCTGTCTGTGCCTCCGCAAGTCCACCCGGGATTCTCCCCACTACACAGCCTCCACCCAAGCAGGCACCAACACTCGCATCATGCTTTCTAAGAATGGCCACCCCCTGATGGACTCCACCCTTTAGCCAGCCTTGGACTTCAGCGGGATGCAGCAAGTGCCAATTGCACCCCTGACCACTTGTGGATGTGCCTGGTTCAGCCTAATCTGAGGGACAGAATTAAAGGCAGACCCTTGGCCTGGATGACAGCAGGGCCAGGCCTCCCCAGACACAGCTCTGCTTGCTTCGGGGCCTGAGGGCATGTGGTCATCTCCAGTGCCCAGGAGAGTGTCGGATGGGGTTCAGGGACTGGCTCTGCAATCGTCTCAGGTTGTGGGGTTTTTAACGGATGTTTTTCTGTTTTTACTGCACATCCCTGGTGAACCCTGTGGCTTGCTTCTTTGTGCGTGTTGGTATGGGTTAAAGGTAGGAGAGATGAGGACTCTCGGGCCACACTGCCCAAAATAATAAGGACAGATCATGGATGCACCGTCTGCCTGAAGCTGATTCTTCAGTGGCACAGATTGAAGGGCGCTGAGCAAGAGCTGGGAAAGGTGTGTGTCCCCGTGAAGCCTCCGTGGCTTGGCCGTCCCTGTCAGACTTGAGGGTGTCCACGAGGAGGGCATGTTCAGAAGTAAACCTTTCTCCTCTGGGATTTCCAGAGCACTTTCTGTCATTAACTCAATCTGTGTCCCAGAATTGTCCACTCAGCTTTAGCCTGGCAGGGACCCATCAACATGGCGTGTCCTCAGCCCTCTTCTCCTTCCCCTTCAGTCTCTGGCTGGCCGTTACTCCATCTGTCTTGGAGTTTTGCGTCTGTCCCCTCTTGTCTGTCTTCTCCACTTGTTCCCCTGCTTCCCTCTCGCCAGCTGCCTGTCTCCATCCTCTGGAGCCCAGAGGAGTCCCTGGTCCACGTAAGTCCTCTCCTGCCTGCTGTTCCATCCTAGTCCTGGTTACTAGTCAGGTGTGTCCATCCCATTGCACCCTAAACAGCGGGGCCGGGGGTAGCGGATCCGTGGAGCAGGGTGTAAGATTTGAGTGTTGTCATTTCTCAAGCTCCTCTGACGTTGCCTGGCACACTGATAAGCACTTCAGGTGCATTATTTAATCATTACCTGCAAGCGTTACACCTATTTCATGTGAGGACAGTGGCCCTGAGAGGTGGAGGTCTGGCCCATGGTTATGCAGTTTTGAAGGGGCACAGAGCTGCACCCAGGGACTAGAGAGGCCCCTGGGAAAAGGGCTTCAGATTCCCACAAAGTATGGAATTGGTCACAGCTCAATCTGGCTTTTTTCTTTTTCTTTTCTTTTTTTTAACTGTTTATTGACTTTAGAGAGAAAGGAAAGGAGAGAAGAGAAACATCAGTGTCTTGTTCCATTCATCTATGCATTCATTGGTTGATTCTTGTATGTGCCCTGACCAGGGATCGAACCCACAAACTTGGCATAGTGGGACAATATTCCAGCCAACTGAGCTAAGCAGCCAGGGCTCAGCCTGGCTTTTCCCACCTCACCACACAGCCCCTCAGATGGGTCAGACTCCTGATGATGAGCCCTGTCTCAGATGCTCATAGAAACACCCTGCTAGGCATGGTGTAGACCAGGATCTGGATTCTCTGCTTCCACCTAAGGAGGAGACAGGGTTATGTCCCTACTTCAGGTTCACACACAGAATAACTGCCAAATTTGAAACCAGGCCTCCCATGAGGGGCCCAGTTCTTAAGCTACTAATGTAATCATTGCCAAAGAACCAAAAACATCTAGGTCCTTCTATGTTAAATGCAGCTGGGCTTCCCTTTGGGAAAACCCCCTGCCCTAAGGCAGCTTTGTGGGGAGGCAAGAATGAACTAGGGTGCTGGGTACTTCTCCAGGGTCCAAGGTGGGCATCATGGCTCCCAGAGCCTGGGGCCTGAATCTCCAGAGGTGGTGACCCAGCTTCTACCATGTGCCTGGGCACACGCCCATGAATGATGCAGTCCTGGCCTCCATTGAGCTTTGGGTTTGCTGGACAGACATGTCACTGTGGGGGTCAAGGCAGCCAACAATTCCTATGACCTCCAAAAGACAACTCTACGTTTTGCCTGCTCTGAGCTGGCTGCTCTTGCATAAGCATCCTCCATGTCCTAATTCACACTCTGGGATTCTGTCCCACCAGTTTTCCCCTCTCTTGTAGGTCTCTCTTTTCTACCAAGTTTTTGTCTCCACCGATCTTTTAAGCTTGCAAACACCTATCCCCTACCACATTCTTAGAAGGACACCAAAGTTCCCCGCTATTTCCAGGCCTCCCGTGCAAGTGCTGTGCTAGCCGCTGACCTTCCGTTACAGAGCATTGGCTCTCAATGGCACCCACACATCTAGTACTTCCTGTTATTGGGGCCAAGTGTCAACTCTTATCAGGAAGCTTTCAAGGTTGTTCTTACGTGGCCCACATCACTCATTTCCATTCCCTGATGTCTTTTGGAGCCCCCAATAAAATCACTCCAGACGGTTCTCACATTTCCTCTCCTGCCCTGCCTGAAGAGTGGGCAGCCAGGCTTGAGGACCTTTTATGAACCTGCACCTGGAGTCTACCCTTAGAGCAAACATGCTCCAGGAGGTCCCATGAAGTTAGGTAAGTAATTCTCGTCCAGTCTGTTCCTTTTCTCTCGAACGAGGAGCCGCTGTCTTGGGGTGCACCGCAGGGTGGGTCTTCCAGTCATTAATTATCCATGTGGTAGTGTTTTCTAGACCTGGAATGCTGCAGAGCAAGAGAATGAATAAACAAGAGAGAGGTCATGCTCAAGCCAGACTTTGAAAGGTAAATAGAACTGACTTCTACAGCTAAGAAAATGACTCAGTTCTAACCTCCCAGCCACCATCACCACACACTTGTGACCCTCATGGAAAGCTTCCAGGCAAGAGCCACGATGCAGGGAGCCCTAGTGACCCACTCCA